>PVJO010031672.1:0-14054 GCA_004026905.1 Hystrix cristata
CCCCAGTCATTTGCTTCAGAAAAGCCATTGCCACGTTGCCGACTAGCTGTCCACCTGATGACACGGGCGTCACCACCTCAAACAGTGAATGTCCCCGCTGGTCCCAGAAACCCTGACGATCTCTATGTGGCCACAAAGCAAGAGGAAAAAAATGTCAGCTGTGGCCTGAGTGTGATTTATCAGCACCACAGCAGGGAGGACAGCGCTGGCCACCAAGACGGGCCGCTGTGCTCAGTGCCGGGAGACGGTCACGTGGACGTTGCTGTGGCCTGGCCGCCCCTCCCCGCAAGTGTCCTGTGCTGCGTGGGGGGCTGGGAAGAGAGGGGGTCAGGGACGAACAGCAGGGGGACTGTGTGGCCAGAGACATGGCACTGCCAGCAGTTGACCACTTCTTGCCTATGCCAGGGACAGTTTCATACGGTTCCTCCCGATACTTGTTATCTATGTCCTAAATGAAGAAATTTAGAAATCCTTGTGATAATTTCAGATGTATAAATTTCATGGCCATTTTCAGGTGAAAAAACTGAGGCTCAGACAGGGTGTTTGGTGCAGTGAAGATTCGTGCTCAAGGCCCTTTGTCTTTGCAGTAATGACACTCAAGTCTCTTTGAAGACACAAATTTACTCCCTGCATGTGCACATTTTGTATTGACATTTGCTGCAGAGCGTGTTGAAATATTGCTTTGAATTCATCTGTTAAGATGATCTCTCGGCCTTGGGATCCTTTCGCACTCAAAAAAAAAAATTGAAGCATCTGCCTAGAGCGTTCCTCTATGAGGGTTACTATTGTGGAAATTTATCATATCAGAAACTAAAGCCGAGACGTTAAAACACGATGTTAAATAACAAAGTAAACCCATTATATATTCACAAAAAGAATGTTCTTCATTAATTGTATTTTCCAAAACCAAAAATGGCATTGTATTTTTTCTACTACATTTTCGTGCAATTCTCTTTCGTTCACGAATGAAGAGGATTCTGTTGTCTACTTCTCTGTTCAGTCTGGCTGTGGTATCGCTCATCGCGTAACTTCAGGAAAACCCCACTGTGCCCCCACAGGAGGCTGAGCGTGAAGATAGAAGTAATTCCCTAGTATCGTTCTGAAAACGTTTGGCCTCATAAACTCTGAAAGTACTTTATCCTCTCGCTGTGTTCCAGATGGGCGATTCCCGCGACACAAATTTTACAGAGAATACCCAGGTGAGCGAAGAAACTCTCCTTCTTCGCAGAGGGCATGAAAAGGGACAGTGAGCAGTTTTTAGGCAAAGAAGAAAAAAAACAAGCTCCAGAGCGGAGATACAGGAGAGAAACGTGAGCTAGAAATAAAGTAGAAGCCCTGTTGTCTGCTCGTGGCAGGACAGGTGTGAGCCGAAGGGGTGCTCGGTGCAAATGTGGCCTCCAGGTGAACCTCAGAAACTGGCGCTGGACATACTCAGGTCCTCCCAGCCTTCATTAGGGAACCAGAAATGATGGCTGACCCAGTCTTCATTCATCTACTTAATCATTCATCCACTTAATCATTCATCCAACCGAATGTCCATTCATTCACCTATTCATCCGCCCACCCATCTAGCCGCCCACCCATGCATCCGTCCATACGCCACCTACCCACTCACCCATCCTTCCAATCGTCTATCCATCTGTCCACACACCCATGCATGTGTCAGTCCATCCTTCCACCTGCCCAACATGTCCTTATCGAGACTTTACAGACATATTTACCAAGCGTTGCTCATCATTCCGTGCTGGAGGTCAGGGCTATATATATAGACATGAAACACCCAGCACCTACCACCAGGCAGCTAAGACCAGGTAGGAAATTCAAACACTAATGAAGCCTGAGAGGTTATTAAGAGGTCCTGATGTCACATACTGGATACCAGGAGGACAGTGTAGACCATGCTGTAAAGAAGGCTTCCTAAGGAGCTGACCTGAAAACTCGATCTAAAGAATAATGAATAGCGTGCAGACGGGCACGGGTGGGAATCCTGCGGCTGGGCTGGGAGCAGCATGGCCGCCCTGCGGGTGGAGTGTGTGACAAGCAAGGCAGAGTGACTGGAGGTGAGGCCAGAATGCAGGAGGGTCCCTTCTGAGGTGAGAGGCCGCGGAGGGGACTGAATGGACTCATGCAGGGGATGGGCCCAGGGCCAGGTCACCAGGCCACGCTGAGGCATGTGAACCCTTCCTGGTGGGGAAAGGGGAGCCATGGCAGACGTCTGAGCAGGCTAGACATGCCTGCCCTGGTGGTGCCTTGCTCTCGTTGCAGATGGTGACTCCAAATATGTGGCAGAACCCGGGAAGGAACAGCACAGGTCCTTCCAATAAAGCGACAGGCAGGTAAGTGGGGGAGAGGGAACCCCTGGGAGGGGTGGACGTGGGCAGTCGGGGGCCCTAGTAGCTTTCGTCACATGTTGGTGGCAGGAGGGGGAGAGTAGGGCTTTTCCTGCAGGCATGAATCTCAGATTCCCTTGTAGTTTCCCAGGCACCTTAGGAGAACTTCGCCTGCCGCCAGTAATGGGCGCATCTCTGTGCCTGGGGACCTAAGCCCAAGGCCAGCTGAGGGGCTAACTCATCCTTCCTGCCTTAGCCTTAGCATCTCCGATGTCCCTTAGTCTTGTGTGTCTCCCACTTCTGCCAAATGATGGCAAACAATGCCATCGGGTGGCACTGGCAGGGGTGGTACCAGGTACCTGTTGCTAGGCAGTAGTTCCCGGGCATCTGCTGCGTGTCAGGCATTGTTCAGGGGCACGACAGTGAACAAATCTGGCCAAGTCCTTCCTGGCAGAGCAACAGTGACAGACTGTAACAAGGGTCATGGAGGAAGTGACAGATGATGAAGAGCAGAACCTCTGTGGGGGCAGGGAAGATCCCGTGAGCAGGTGACGCAGACCCAAGATCTGAGGCCAAGAAGGTACTGCCGGGGAAGACGGGCTGGGGATCAGCTGGGCAGAGGGAGCAGGAGGGCAGAGTTCCTGAAGGGACAAGCTCGGCTCTGGGGAAGCTGCCTCCCAGGCATGGGGATGCAGCCAGCCAGGAGGCTGACCCAGAGGAGCCAGGTGAGTGCAGGCTCTCCCCTCAGGGGCGCAGAGTGAGCCACAGCGGGAGGAGGTGTGTGCACAGAGCTGTGAGGTCGCAGCACCCAGCGTCTCCCCGTCACCCTGAGACCTGCCCAGGGGTATGAGAGCTGCGGCTCCATGGGGCGCAACAAAGCCCCTGCAAACGCATGTGGGCCCCAGGGCCTGGGCAGGGCAGCAGCACTGTCAGCTTCCAGAGTGTCCAGCGCTGGTCCTCCAGGAAAATCCCCAGGAAGTGGGATGGACGCCAGTGAGTTTATTACTGCCAGGCCTGAGCTGTCCCTGGCTGGTATCCGACCCACCGAGGGCTGTGAGCTTTCACCGGGGAAGTCTGGGCTGAGGAGGAGCAGCTGAATGTCCCAGTGGAGGGCACGGTGTGGGTGAGGGCTTTGAGGTCCTGTTCCCTCGCTGTGTGACCTGAAGAAAGTGACTCCCTGAGCCTCAGTTTCCTCCTCTACAGAATGGGAATGAGGGTGAGGGATGATTAGGAAATGAGTCAGAGAATACTGAGAAGATTTTTCAGGAGCTGAATACAGTGGCCCACGCCGGGTGGCTGAGGCAGGACTGCAGGTTCAAACCTAGCCTGGGAAACTTAGCAGCGTAGTAAGAGCCTGTTTCTGAAAATGTAAAGGTTGAGAATGTGGCTCAGTAACAAGGTCCTGGGTTCAGTCTCCAGTACCACAGAAAGAGAGAGAGAGAGAGAGAGAGAGAGAGAGAGACACACACACACACACACACAGAGAGAGAGAGAGAGAGAGGAAAAGAAAGGAAAGAGCGAGATGTCTATGGGAGCTAAGAATGTAATCTTTGAGGAAGCTAGCATCCTTCTGATGCTTCTGGCGGGCCGTGAAGTAGGGATGCAGCAGATTTGTGGCCAAATCTGCATCCTGCCCCTTGGTGACTCAGTCCTGCCTCCCTTGCTTCCTCTCTAGCCTGTGAGCAAGAACACGCCTCCACTTTCTGCTGGGCCTTAGAAACAGCAGGGAGACAGCCGGGCCCCAGAGGTCACCCTCTGCCCTGCAGAACAAGACAGAACACCTGGCTCCTGAACCCAGCTCGGCCCCGCCCCGATCCGCACAGCCCTGACCAGCTCTGGGTCCCTGCTTCCCACCCTGGACCCAAGCAGCAGCTCCACCATCTTCATGCTGGGAAGATACCACCACCCATTTGGGCTAAACGACTCTTTCCACACAGGAGTTCAGCATCTTGGCCTGGCTTGCACATTACTTCTGGGTCTGGCTCTGGGAGGCAGGGCCCATTCCAGATGTCCTCAGAATAAATTTGCACCTCAGAGAAAGGCACTGCACTTAGCTACTCATGTGTGAGTCACAGTTTTAACCACTCAGTGACCTTAAGATGGATGTGCTGAAGCCTAAACCTGGGCTGGGGGTGGGAGGAGGCTCAGGACAAAATGTGAGGCTTGGTCTCTGGGGTTTGTCATTCTCGGCCCCTGACGGATCCTGGGAGGCAGGTGGGCGCTGTCAGGATGAGGCGTTGGCTCAACTCTGCTTTCGGAGCCTGGAGATCTGGGCCACAAGCCTTCCCAGTGTGGCTTGGGGGTCCCCCTGTAAGCGAACGCAGGAGGGGGGCTGCTAGAAGTGATTTATTAGGAAGATTCCCCAGGAAAGCCTCAGGGAATGGGGAAGCGGGAAAGGATGAAAGGACGGTCAGACCAGGGAGAGGAACCCAGGGTGTTCACAGGGAGCTGTGCGGCACTCTGGGGGGCTGGAGGCAGGCTGACCCCACAGGCCAGCTTTGGGGAGTGAGGCCTGTGTGGACATTGGTTCAATGTCAGTGTCACTGTCAGCATCCCAGTGCTGGGAATTCTTGTACAAGGGACCCACTTGTTCATCTTGCGTTCGTGTGGGTGGCCCTGGGTCACACCATGGAGTCGGTCTCTTGGGGGTTGGGTAAGGGAGCCAGAGTATAACACAGAGGTAAAGGTGCCCCGGAGCAGGCAGTTGCCCTGCCCACCAAGGAGGACGACCGGAGGGGACTGAGCCCAGCCTGGGGTGTCTGTTACACGATCCAAGTCTCAGCTCTCCAGAGAAATGCGCACACATGCTCACAGGCTTTGGGAGGGTTGAGTTCAACCACCGACCTGTCCCTTTCAGAGCAGCCCACAGACACCGGGGTTAATCTGGCAGAACGAAACATTTTATATTCCAAAACGGGCTGCCGTCGAGACGCCTGAGTCTCCACACTTTAAAAACAAGCACCTCTCTGGGGTCCCCAGTTCCTCCCACCCACCCACCAGGTGACGTATGCGCATCTGTCCCCTAGAGGTGAACTGAGGTCCCAGGTGAGAGCGTTGGACAGCCAGGCTGGGGGAGATTCGAGGATCTTGTACCGTCCTCAGGACGCCCAGGAGGGAAGCTGTGCTGCACCCGGCCCCCTCTGGTCATCCCCAGCCGTGGGCGGGTCCCTTCAAGCCCCCTCACATGCCATCTCTGCGAGTTTGTCAGTCCTCGGCCTCCCTCAAGAACATCTGCAGGTTGGCGAAGGTGGGAGAAGCCCTGAGCCTCCGGCCACAGGGGGTCCAGTGGGGAAGAGGACGGAGGTGGGGCTAAGCGCTTCCACCCCGCAGGGGTCCCTCACTGCCCCTCCCCCTGCTAACCTGCTGGGACTATGGCAGCTCTGTTCTAGTCTGAGAAGGAAGGCAGGCCTGGAGGGGGGCAGAGGCCAGCTTTGCAGCGCCGGGCCTCGGGAAAGCTGCCAACGTTGAGAGGGAAACACCAGCCCGGCAGCTCCAGGAACCAGTGGGAAGTGATACAGGCAAAACCGAGGCACAGGTGGCCGCTGCGAGGTTGGTTGAGGCCGCTCAGTCTCGTCAAAATATGTCCAGCGCCCGAGCCCTCAAGTTAACCTCTTTCCAGAGAGCCAGCTTACCAGGCACCTGCGTTTCTCCACCATACGTCACCAGGGAAACGCAAGTGAAAAGGCACACCCCTTAGGATGGCGGGATGCACGACATGACGACCGGACCGCTAGGAGGTGGGGGACATCTGTCCACGCCAGGTACACACTGAACGTTACCCTCAATCCCCCCCATCCCCGCCAGAAGGACAGCCCTGGGTGACCAGAGGAGCGCGAGGCCGCGCTACCCGGGACGCCACGCTGCCACGCACACGTCCCACACTCGGGCTCGGAAAGCTGCGCCGGAAGCCGCCCTGGGCCTGCCGGAAGTGACGTTCAGGGCGCCGGCCCCGCCCCTCTACTGCCCGCCTCCGTCGCGCGCCGCTCTCCTCTATGGTGTGCGGGCCGCTTGTCTTACCCCGCGCGATTGGCCAGCAGGACGGGAAGTGGGAGCACCGCGGTGCCGAGAAGACGGCGGCCCAGATGCAGGTGTCCAGGCGCTCGCGGAAGGGGGAGGCGAGTGGGCCTCGAGACCTCGGGCGGACGCCCGCTCCCGGCTCGGCGCGTGCCAGGCCGCGCCGCCCTCGGGGCCCCACCACCGTTTGAAAAGCAGCCCCGCCGAGGCGCGGCCTTCTCCTCCTCTGCTCGCTTCCCTCCCGCTGGGGAGGCAGGCGGTGGGTTGCGGTTGGTGTGGGAGGCCCTGAGGCTGAGTGTCGGCTCCTCGGCGCGCCGTGGCACTGGAGAGTGAGGAGCGTAACTCCCCTTGCTTAGGGTGCGACGCAAGAAGTCAGTTCGCCTGTATGGCATCCTTAGAATAGTACCTGGCGCAAAGAACGCACTCAGCAACTAAATGTGGATTGTCGTGTGTGATTATCTTCACAGCTCCCGGTAGTGTCTGGTACTTAGATGACCACAACAGTGGCTTCCCTAAAAAGACAGAACTTGCCTGGCCTGAGATCGTGCACACTATCTTTGTTCACTGTCAAAACAAACCTTTAGGTTCACTGGTGGTCTGATTAGACCATCGCCTTCCGTTCCTCTCTCTCTCTTTCAGACGTGGTCTCGCTGTATATATGGTTCAGGTTGGCCTTGAATTCACGCTGTAGCCCAAGCTGGCCTCAAACTCACAGCAGTCCTCCCGCCTCAGCCTCTCAAGTTGCCGAGATTACGTGGCTTTCCTCTTCTCAAAGTCAGCTGTGTCGCATAACACAGCCTAATCACGGGAGTGATAGTCCATCTTTTCATAGCCCAGGGGATTTGGGGAAGTTCAAGAATCTTGTAGACAGCAGGGAATCTTGGTACCACAAAATCACCTAGCTTTCTGCCCCAGTCCCTGCCTTCCTCTCCAGCTCATTACTCCAGCCACTCCACGTTTATTCTGGTGCCTCAGGTGTGCCACATTGATTCTGCTCATGATGGCTCTATCCCAGTCACATTCCTTGTGACTGGTTTCTTTTTATCTTTCAGCTTATTGTCACTTTGAAGAGGCCGTCACCCACTAGGGCACTTGTGCCGTGCAAGCCCTGCCACTTCTGTGCCTTCTTCCCAGTGATTCTGAGGCTCCCCCAAAGTCAGGCGACTGTTTTAAAATAGTAGGAGCAAAGTGTTCTTGGTGGACAGATACTGTAGTCTGGTGAGATTTGTTCAGTGTGGAAGACACAGGGGAGGGTTGCTGGGTTAACTGGCAGGAAGTGGGAGAGGTGCGAGTTCAGGGTGCTGAGCTGTCTGTCTAATGAGGGACGGCTGGCTCTCCCCAGCCCCTTTGCTTTCACTATCTGTGTCTGGGAGGTGCCGACAGCCTGCCCCCAACAGGAGACACAGTGGGACTCCTTGTGCTTGTGCGAGAAGGTCAACTGCCGGGGTGGTCTTCTGGTGGACGGCAGTGCCAGCCGTGTGCCAGGACAGTACAGTTGCTCTCCCTTCCGCCTGCTGCTCCTCATTCTAGCCCACTCCTTCCTTCCTCCGCATCTTCCAGCAGTCCCTCTTCCAGGCCTTTCTGTAAAGGTCTGTTTCTTCAGTAATAGGTCTTGAGTATGCAGTGTAGTGTGCTGTGTTAGGATGTGGTGGTCCATGGATGGCCATCAGGTGACTGCCACGTGGAAGGAGCAGGGTGGTGGGTGCGTCTGTGTGCTTTCCATGAGCATATACATCAGTGGAGCTGCTTTGGATGCCAGTGTGTCCATTCCTAGGAAAGTGGATGCTACAGTCTCATCTCAAGGACCTACAAAAACTACCTCTGCAAGGAGATAGACACGAGAATGGCTGCAGCAGTCTTGCTTATGAGAAGAACAGCAGCAAGAGTGGAATTAACCCACGTGGTCTTCAGCAGGAACGTGGATAACTAGCTGTGACCGAGGAGTGCATGAGTGGTTTACTGGGCCATGCCGGGCCAGAGGATATGCAGTGTGATGCCGCTTAATGACATCTCGGAATGGAGAACAGTTCTGTGTATTGCTAAGGGATGTGCACATGGGTGAGAAGCGTATGAGGAGCGCTTAAGCTTAGGAAGCACCGTGTCTTGGACAGCTGCTCCTCGGGAAGTGTGGGGTTCACATGCAGCATCAGCTTTCTGGGCCATGCTGTCTTCCTTAAGCTGGTGGATGTACTGAAGAGTGTCTTGCATTCATCTGGTATTTTCTTGTGTGTGTTCAGTACTTCATAACTTAGAAATAACAGCCAGCCTGACCTGCAGTGAGAGCCTCCAACCTGGAAGGGTCGACGCGCAGCCTGAGACTGAGGGGCAGGTAGGAGAAGCATCTGTCTAGTCACCCCAGAGGATCCTGGAACCTGCGCTCGCCGGCCTGCCTTGGTCTGACGCAGGTTGCTCTGGGAGACGAGCTTCCCAGAGAATTCTGGCGACTGCCAGCTCCTTGCCACTTCCCGTCACTTGCCTAGCGTGTCCTTCATGACACTGAAGTTCCTCTTCCTTCCGCAGACTTTTGTATAACGGCCCCGGCCCGCAGGGGAGGTGCCATGCTCGCCAGGTAATGTCAGTCCTGACCCTCAGCCTGCCTTCCCCTTCCCTGTCCGGGTCTGCTGACCTTTCAGTCCACGACACCAGCCTCCCGCAGAGGCTGGCCTCACCGACTGTCCTGACTCTGCTGTATTTCTGTTGTTGTTGTTTTTAAGACAGGTTCTCCCTATCTAGCTCAGGCCGCCGTGGACTCACTGTGTAGCACAGGCTGGACTCGCACTCATGGTGACCCTCGTTCCTCAGCCTCCTGAGGGCTGGGCATGTATGCCACCAAGGGAAGCTGGCTTTGCTTATTGTAAGCTGCCTTACTTCTATTTCTGTTAACCTGCTCCCAGGTGGTGTGAACATGGTGTGTAATGGTCCTTCTGAAAGTGCCTGTGTCACACGTGGCGTGTAACAGCCACTCAGCAGTGCTTGCTTCCACCTGAGTGAGAGGATCGCACTGGGTGGGACTGGGCTGGACTGGGCGATGAAAAGGAGAAGACGGATGCTCAGGAGAGGGGCGCATGGTGGAAGGAAAGTACTTATCTGAGAATGAGACGAGGCGTAAGGAAGAAGCAGGGAGTGAGCATGAGGGTAGCTGTTTCTGCTGACTGGGGAGTGTTGTCGTAGCTGCCCTGGGCCTGGCAGGAAGCAGTTCCTGGTCTCGGGTATCCCCAAGCTCCCGAAGGCTGCGCTGTGTCCTTGCTGATCTCTCCACCCTGTCCTCAGGAGGGCTGGGCACACTCATTTCCCAGAAGGAGGGAGTGAGCACGGGTCACAGACATGCTTCTGCGCCGTCTGTGTGGGCTGCAGGTAGCGGCCGGGGTGAGGCAGAGCAGGGCTGCAGTGAGGGGGCAGAGGGCGTGAGTGTGCAGCTCCTCATCCCTTGGTGTCTGGTGCTCCCCAAGTAACAGTGAAACTCACTCGAAGCTCATTTCCTCACAAAGATTAAGAGAGAAAAATGTTTCAGATGGTAAATGATGACAGCTATGCTCTCACTGTGCTTAGCACGTTGATGAATAGAGTGGTTTATGGGGATGTTACTGTGCACACCTGCTTGTTCTTCAGGTGTGGTGTTCAGCTGAGCGCAGAAGTGTTAGCCTGCAGCTGAGTAAGAGCTCCTGATTCCTTTCTGAGTGGGCCCTGCAGGAGTCCTTCCATGTCTGAGCTTTTAAGAAATGGTTATTGAGAGCCAGGTGTGATGGCACATGCCTGTAATCCCAGGTCTTGGGAGGCTGAGGCAGGAGGATCGCTGCAAGTTCAAGGCCAGCCTAAAACACATAGGAAGTCCCTGTCTGAAAACAAAACTAAAAACACCTAAAAAAGAAATAGTTGGCTTGGGGATTTAGCTCAGTGGTAGAACGTTGGCCTAGCAAGCGCAAGGCCCTGAGTTTGATTCCCAACACAAAAAAAAAAAAAAAGGAAAAAAAGAAATAGTTACTGAGTGTCCTATGTGCCGGACCCATTCTGGGTGCCAAGGCCATGACGACAGAAGACACCTGCCCTTCCCAGCAGGTGTTGTGTGCCTTGTTTGGCCCTGAGGGTGTCACAGTTTGCTGCGGTGGAAGCCCAAGACTGATGTGAAATCTCATTCCCAGTGTCTGTGTTTTCTGCTGGACTCCACTGGTTGCTTTTGTAGGCATTTGGGAAGAGTGTGGTTGTCTCTGGTCCTCCATCAGTGTTTAGGTCTCTGATGATGTCGTGAGTAGGATGTCCCCAAGTGAGCCCTGATATGTGGTGCAGTGAATTTGGGGCCTCTGGTCAGTGCGGTGGCTCAGGGAGAACTTCCTGTGGAGGGTTTCTTGGAGCAAGGTCTCCGAATGTTCTCCAGGGGCCGTCACAAATGGCCACTAACTCAGTGGCTTAAAACAACAGAAAGAACTGTCTCTTTCAGGAGCCCAAGCTGAGCCCACATCCTGAGAATCCAGAACTGAAGGTGCAGATGGGAGAGAGAAAGTCGGCACGAGTGGCAGATGAGAATTCCCGAGAGTGGGCGAGGTCCTGGCTAAGCACGTGGAACCAGAAAAGGTTAGACTGAGGAAAAGTTGGATGAAAAACTTTAGGGGAAGCTGAGGATGCCTCACGCCCTCCAGCCGTCCAGGCGCAGCCTGCACCGAGCAGTGCCATCGGGGAGAAAGGGATTCCACAGTGGATTCGTGTACCTGGCTGAGGAGCTCGCCTGGGTGGACTCAGAGCGGGTTTTTGTGGCCTGGAAGCACCAGCTCCGAGGGAGGGAAGACGCAACTGTGAGGCCCCAGCCCGGACCCCGGAGATGGGAATGTGGAGCCGCCCTCCTTGCAGATGCCCAGCCGGTGAGTGTGAGTGTAGAGGGAATGACTGAGTGGGACCTTCAGCAGTCTGCTCTGACTTAGGGAGGTACAGGTTGGGGGGGGGGTCCCGCTTCAGAACTAGTGAGGCTCCTCCTGTCCTGCGCTTGCAGTGGGTGAAGGTTTGCACACGGCATCTCTGACATGCTTGGTAATTGCTCAGTTTTTCTCACCCTGGGTTAAAACTTGGGAGTTTAGGTACCAGAATGATTTCCCAGAAGAACCCAAAGCTGTGAGAAGAAGCAGTTTCGGTGCCCTGTGGCATCTCCCCTGCCCTGGGGACATGTGGCAGCACAGAATACAATGGCCAGGGCAGAGCGGCCGTACCTCATGCCAAGGAGACCCAGCAGAGGAGGCCTGAGCGCGTCCCGTTTTCACCAGAGCTCGCAGGTGACTGTCACCAGGTGGGGATGTGCAGGCAGGCTGCTCTGCCGGGAGCCGATGGTTTCCTCCTGGAGAAGGAGCCCGTCTGTGACAGGACACGTGGGCAGAAACACCTCTATAATGACGGGAGGTTTGCAGCCACGTTGGTGCTCTCATTGAGTGAGCGCTGTTCGGGTCCTCCTCTGCGCTTGGGTCTGAGCTGGGAGCTGAGTGTACAGAGACAGAGGAACCATCGTCCTGGCATCCCCAGAGCTGCCAGGGCTGTGAGGCAGGGAGGCCAGCAAGTGACGAGTAGCGACCGTGGGCTCCTCGTAGGAGGTGGCTGTTGCTGGGTGGGGATGCGGCAGTGTTCGTGTTGATTCTCCGTCTGGTTTTTCCGCCAGTGGGATGACCTGTCTGATGGTAATGACTGTGACCCCTGAGACTGTCACCACCTCCTGGGCTCCGGGTTAGCTGAAAGCCATTCACACTGCCAGGTGTGAGGATGAAAATGGCCACATCAGCGTCCCTGACTGTTCCCGTCAGCTGGAGAAATGAAGAGGCAAGTTCAGTGAGACTTACCGGTTCATCCTTGCCACAGTTACCGTGTTCTGTATTCTCCCATTAGTCCTTTGCAGTTTCGCTGTTCTCTCCCTGATTAAAGATAAATTAAATACTGGCCATAGTCCTAGAATTGTACTGCTTATCATTTTAACCTCAAGTTTCATATAAAATGTGGTAGAAAGATTGAAGGCAATTTTTGTATTTGTAGTAAAAATATAGGTGTGAATATGTAACTGAAATCCTGGTTTTGTGATGCTCTAGTGATTGATAATAATGTTTATTCTTCTAAAACGAGACTCAGCTAATATCCCCGCTTTGCTCCTCTTGTTGCCCTCTCTGTGTACATCAGATATAAAAGCTCTGCTGAGCTCCAGAGCTTGGATCTGGGGTAGTTCAGCTCGGGCAGCGCATTTGCAGCCCTGTGGTGAAAGTGCTGTGCTGGTTACACGGGGACGAGAGGCGGGCAGGGCAGCTCTTATTGAGAGGAGTTTAGGCTGATTGCTCTAGGGTCACTAAGGCCTCTCCGTACCGTAGGTGACAGGATCCGTCACAGGCACTGCTGAGCGCACCCTGGAGAAAGGGAAGAGGACAGTGCCGGGCGCGACAGCCCTGGGCTTGCTGCCGCATCCTGGAGGTTTAGGACAGAAGGACCCTGGGGAATCACTCCAGAGAGCGTCCCACAGCATAGGGTGTGCACGCACTTAGCACGGGTTCCATCCACGGTTTCCTTTCACAGGTGATGTTTACATAGCAACGGGAAGCCACCCAGACATGGACTGTGGAGCCTGAACAGTGTGAGGTTGGGCATTGAGTCTCCATCAAGGTTAAGATCTTGCTCAGAAAGGGGAGCAACAATTCAGGGCAGGAGGGGGGTCATTGTCCTCTGCTATTCAAGGATTTTAAACTGTTTTAATCAGGTTGACGCTCGTAGAAAGTTCCCGTGCTGCTAGAATGAAATTATTAAGTGACTGTCATTTACTGTATTGTTTTGTGATGATAAAAAAACAACAAAAAGCCACTCATCAGAGAGAAGGAGATTGAGTGAGTTATATGAGATTTAACTTAAGTGTAGTGAAAAGCCTACAGTTGTCCCAGGAGAGAAAGGAAGCCAACATAGAAATGGAACGTAGCAAGGGTAATTTTGATGAAGGAGGTAAACAAATTTTAGCCTTCCCAATGAATCCACTTGGTGTTGCACACTGGTCCTTCTTCAGTACATTTTATTTTATTTTATTTATTTATTTATTTTTTTGTGGTGCGGGGGATCGAACTCAGGCCCTTGTGCTTACAAGGCAAGCACTCTAATCACTGAGCTAAATCCCCAGCCCCCCTTCGGTACATTTTAATGGATTTAGAAATAACAAGTGAATGTTGAGAACCGAACATCAATGTAGTTTTATATATTTACATTTCCATAGGTTTAGAGTTTTCGCCACAGTAAGAAATATAATGGTAAATGTTCGCAATAAGTCCCCCCAAAATATTACAGAAACTAATAAAGTATTCTCTAAATATTGAAAGAAAAAAACAAGAAGTCCCCACACTGAAATCATGGCTGCAGGAAAGAGTATACTCAGACATGGGGCGAGCAGTCTCAATAAGACATTTCACTTTTGCAAAAGTGCTTGCACCCCAGCAATGAGGTTGCAGGCACACAGGGCAAAGGAGCGTTGGGCCTTCATCCTAATGTAGGAGGTAGGGTAGCTGACCTCTTATTGCTGGGTAGAAGGTTCACAGTCTATCCCGACTGGCTAACTCAGGTGGCACGGGGAGATGAAAAAGTTATGGGGGTGAGGGGCACAGAGCAAAAGGGGAATGTGAAGAACAAAGTCCCTGGCTCCTGATAAGCCATCCTTTAGTTTCTAGCTGTGTTCCCAGGGTTTGAACTGAGCAGGCAACTTTGTGACTCTTTGGT
>PVJO010031673.1:0-14053 GCA_004026905.1 Hystrix cristata
GTCATCAGTCAAACCTGCTAAGATGAACACTGTCACTCTCGTATGGTTTCCCATGATTGTCCTCTGAATTTACCAGGTCTGAGTAGAAAAAATAAATAGCAGACATGTCTACAGAAAAATAACAGTGATAACTAGCATCTAAGCTAATGTTAACAATAACAGAGTGATTCTTTGGCAGAATGTATTTTCAGAGAATCTGAACAAGGACTTAAAACATTAATTTGCAGTTCTACTGGAGAATAATCTCTACAATGTTAATAATTATTTCCCCTTTATGAAAAAATTAGAGGGAGATTTAAGAAATTTGAAAGCAGAATAATGCTTTTTTTCTTGATAATACACAAGAGTTGTTACGATGTATCATTTTCCTGTTCAATTAAAGAAGTTTAATTAAATAAAACCAGATAAATTTGCATTAAAAAACAAAGTGACACTGGTTATTTGATACACATCAGTACACATTGTGTGTTGAAAACACAACGCAACACAACACACACACACACACATAGAGCCCTGCTTATTCAGGGTAGAAGAACTTTACCTTTTTACCCAACTAATTACTCTCAAATGCCTGATTCCTGTCTCATTTACTTTTATGGCTGAGATACACTTTCAAATAAGTGAAAATCAAGCATAAGATATAATTTCATTACTTTTCTTACTAGTATTTCCATTGCTTCAACCTCTATTGTCACACTCCTCTCACACAGTACCAAATGAAAAAGAAGAGTCTGATAACATTAATGGGTACAGCCGGCCACTGTGGTTTTCCTCTGAGGTTGTGTATGTGAGAACAGACCAAGTCAAGTGAATAGTTAGATACAGGAATATAGACAAAAAGAGAAATATAGAGATACAGATTGAGGACGTTAGATGAGATGGGAGAAGCAAAGATTATGCTGTATGGAATCCTAGAGAGATGAGGAGGACTTTTAGAGATGGGATAATGAGGTTGGTGAAGAAGTTAAAATAAGGTTAAACATACATAAAGTAGTACATAAATATAACAAGGGGGAAAATTCAGTAATAAAATTTCTTTCCATATGTTTCTAGTTCTTCTAGTTACCTTTTGGTTTGCTCTCTATAGAAACTGAAACATGAACAATTTTCAATTCAGTGGATAAAAATGAGTATTTAGGAGATTTCAAAAGCATGATAAATCACAGAATAGCATTAACACAGATTTTAGGTGACAAATTTTCCCTGTTCTAAGAATACTCAAATGTGCAGCTAACGTGCAGTTAAAGAGATACTAACACATATAATTCTTCTTTATAGTCAGTATATATTGAGACAGCAAAATTAAGAAAGAAAATTATTTAAGTTTACGTGGCAAGTAAAGTGGCGATCTAGTATTAAGGTTAATGATATCTCTATGGATATCGTCATCAAACACAAAATAATTATGCTTTCACAATGGATTTGGCATTGTATGAAAATGTTTTCTCTCTTAGAGATTTCAGTGTAATCATTTTTGCAACCTCAAAAACATACATTATTATTAAGAAAGCATACACATGATTTGGATGGACATGGTGCACAAACTTGTAATCTCAGCACTCTGGGAGGTTGAGGCAGGTGCCCAGCCTGGAAATTTAGCAACTTGGAGAGACCCTGTCCAAAGGACCCTGTGATCCTGTGCAAAAAATAATAGAAGTCTCTGCAGATGTAGGTCAGTGCGAAGGCCCTGGGCTTGATTCCTCAGTGTGAAGGCCATGGGCCAAAAAACAGACTAGAAAGAAGAAAGGAGGGAGGGAAGAAAGGAAAGAAGAGAAGAAGGAAGGACGGAAGGAAGGAAGGATTTACTTCAAATAATATCTGGAGAAGTTTACAAAAGGGAATTTAGATTATAAGATAGATCTCTGAGGGGGAAAAATGAGACGAGATATTCCTAGGAGAGCAGTTCAAAGAGAAATTAAGTCAGGGACACAAACATGACTTCTTAAAAAAAGAGTAAAGTTATGTGGTTAAGACTAGGTGCATTAATAATGTTAATAATGTAGACATACATGAGTATAAAAATCACTATTAGTTTTATTGGACCGTCCTTTCACATTCATAAAATTTTGAAGCAATCTGCTATAAAATTTTCCTCATTTATACAAACTATCTTAATAGAAACAATTGCAGGAATGTATGTATCTAAAACACATGAACTAGAAATTTATCATGTTCAATCATTCCTTTGTTCAACTTTAACAATCACAGACTAAGCCAGGCATGGTGGGACACGCCTGTAATCCCAGCCCTTGGGAGACTGAGGCAGGAGGATTGCCATGAGTTCAAGGCCAGCCTGGGCTACAAAGTGAGCTCAAGGCCAGCCTGAACTACAGCGCTAGACCCTGTCTCAGAAAAACAAAAGAGCAAATAAAAAAAAAAAAACAACAACAGAAAAACCCCAAATAAATGAAAATAATCACAGGCCAACTAACCCCCGACACACACTGTAAAAAAATAAAATTTATATTAGAAGTCAGGACTACCAAAGCAATTTGTTCAGTTTTGTTAGCTATTGTGAATATCAGATAAATTTACAAGAGAAAAGACTTTTCAAATCTAAATCATCCTGGTATTCCATGGTCTTCTTTTGCCATTTTTCTCTAAATCAAAATCTGGAGAAAGAAATGGTTAACCCTTTAAGAGCGAAAATAGGGCAGATGTAAGTTACAATATATCTAGCAGAAAATATTATTTTTAACTTTTACACACTTTAATTTTTTCATCCTAAAGCAATAGGGCCAAAAAAGTTTAAAACGCAAACATGTATCTAAGACAAATATATATATCATGTAGTGCCCCTAAGAAGATACAGACACAAGTTTATTTAGAGAAAATCACTTGATCTCAGTGTTTAACTCCTTTACTATCACACTGGTCTGAGCACACAGAGACCCTGTTCCTCTCTCAATGATCCTCATCTTACCACTACAGTCTTTGGTTGTTTTTAATCTCACCTGTAAGTGGCACTCTTGGGAATGGTTTGATTAGCTCATTGATTTCTGTTAGACTAGTATATTAAGTCCTTCATTTACTATTATTTACTTATTTGAGTACTGAATCCTTTCCTGTTACCCAGACAGCCATATAAAATCAATCACTCCTGATCTTTTGGAGTAATTATGCTTTCTGTACCCTAATGAAAATACCTAAATATAATGAATTCTTCCGAGAATATAAGCTTCAAAAACAGCATTTCCCAAAGGTTTGCCAAGTTTTATATGTATGTCCTCCCCAGGTACTCCATGTTTTCAAAAGCAACATATATATTAAAAAGAAATTATTTTAAACTCTGTCACCGGAGAAATCAGCATAGACAGCCGGCAGTACATGTAAAACCTTACAGTTTGCAGGGGGAGCATCTAAAATATGCATAATCATTCGGATTATGGGTTCGCATTGCCTCCGACATCACTTTCCAGCTGAGCGTTTTAGTTTAGGGCTCCCGATTCACTAACGTGGTCTGGGATAGTTAACTGAATGTAGTTGATCCAATTGTCCATGTCTTCAAGCCACCGACTCTGCACAGCTGTCTGCCCATTCGGTGACTCGGAACAGAACGAGGAGGATGTCTGCAGGAGTCCGCTTGGGTGTGGACAGGCACGAGGGGGAGCGGGCGGGTGTTGGAGTAGCTCCCTATCATCTCTGGCAGCGTGATGTCCCCCAACAAGGGATGTCACACCCAACAGTCAGTGAAGTCTAGGCTCCTGAAGCAGTTTGAGAGATCTGCATGGGAAGTTTTCCTCTGCAGCAAGACTTCTGGGACAGTTCTTAAAGACAAAACTCATACATAATCCGTCTCATGCCTTCTGAGTTCTGAAGTTTTCTCCCCTTAGGTAATAAGTTTTTTTCTCTACCCCCACTATAACCACGTTTAGAGTGTCCGTCCCCGTAGTCATATTTTCGTATGTTTTGTTTGTTTGTGTTTCCTATCATACACGTCTCATTCCCTTAGGTCAGTTAAGTGAGGGAGAAGGATATTTTTATAAAAGCTAACTCAAATTAAATTTGAATCATTTATGCCTCTTAGTCCATCATTTGGTTATGATAACAGAATACCTGGAGCTGGGTGATGTGTAAAGGGAAAGGTTTATTTTGACTAAGGGTTCTGGAGGCAGGGCCATCCAAGACCAGACGGCTGCAGCAGCTAAGAGACTCATGCAACTTCAACTCGACAGAAAGTGGAAGGGCAAGTGGGCTCTTGTGGAAGAAAAGAAACAGGGTCCAACTCCAAAATAACTAGGCATCGATGTTACACATAGACTCTGGTTCTTTCAGGACTGCCCTACCCCTCTGACCCAGACATCTCCCAGTAGGCCCTGAGGGTGTGCTGAGGAACTTCTGGGGATACACTCAAAGGACAACAGCTCCCTGCGTGCAGGTAATAGGCTAGAAAGCATGCCAAGCCGACTGGTCTGGATTTGCAGTTAGGGGAATAAAGATACATTATTTTCAGGAGTGATCAAGATGGAATCTTGAACTTTCAAAATAGGTTCCTATAATGCTCTACCTATTTTGTTCTTCATCATTAACAAAGAAGAAGACTGGAGAATTTCCTTTCCCTTTAGAGCTGTTCTTTGACCACACTGCTTTCCCCAGGTGCAGGGTCAGGAGGAAATGTGTAAGGTGGAGGTTATTAGTCATCCACTGACCAGTTTACACGTAAGGGCTTGCTTGTGTGAATATGAATTTTCAAACAATTTTTAAGTAAATAGGAGTGTGATTTGGGAAATATGTAGAAAGACTTGATTTAGCTGTGTACAAGACTGCCAGATTACCTCAAAGGACTCTATCATTTTGTATTTTAACCAGGAATGGAGGAGAATTTCAAATAGATTTTTAAATTTTTCTTTTCACTTCCATCAGTTTTGGCCAATATATTTTATGGTTGGCTTTTAAGTAAGCATTTAGAATTATTAGGTCTTCTTGGAGAGTTGGTCCTTTATCACCATAAATTCCCATTTTTTAACCTTGATAATTGTGTGTGTTCTCAAGTTTTCTTAGTGTAAAATAAATATAGCTATTTTAGTTTTATTTTGATTAATTTCACTATCTCTGTACTTTTAATCTGTATGTTTTCATATGTAAAGGAGAGTTATCTCAAACAAAGAAAGTATACACCTTCTAGAGTAATGAATATGCTAATTTACTGATCTGATCATTAAACAATGTATCATGTATTGAGATACGATAGTGTATTCCATAAATATGTACAATTATGTCAATTAAAATGTGTACTTTTTAAAGTACTTCTAAAAAATGAAAATAAAGTGGCTTTAATGTCAACAATTCATAGTCTTTTACTGTTTGTTTAAAAGAATCCCTTTCTGACAATCTCTATCTATTAATTGCTGTATTTGGACCTTTCACATTTGTCACGACTTACAGTATTATAATAGCTACCATGTTTGTAAAAGTATTCTCCTAATTAGATTTTGTAAGTCAGATTCACCAATTACCATTCCAAAGATAAGAGTCCTACTTCTTGAAGAGTAGCAAGGTTCATCGCCATGCCAACCACAGGTAACAGGAATCCATACATTTATGCCCATTGCATTCTGAGATGATGTTTATGTCCCCTGTGTGCTGGTTCCCAATTTATATAAGTCTGGTAAGAAAGAACATACTCACATGCAATAAGTTACTTGGAATGGGCTTATTACTTACAGATAGGCATCAGAGGACCAAAGCAACCTTGAGGCCGTTGTCAGAAAATCTCCCAAGACTCAAAAATGTGCCTTGGATGGCTATTCTTGTCTGCATATTGCCGAACTTTGTACACTAGTTGAGAGACCCCAAAAGTCAGTCTGTACTAGGTCATGTACCACGGTTGCCACATGACATTCTGGGCAAAGCTTTGAAAGACATGCTGCTTCAAAGCAGAGAAGAACATGACCCCGTCTGTCCTGGGAATTTCCTCTCTATCACAAGATGTTGCTTTCCCTAGGAAGGGCAAATGCAAGCTCCGGGCTAACAAAGGCATGTCCCCTTCATCTCAGAATAATGCCTTCTCAGCAAGTCTACAGTTTTTATTCATGTCTACAAACAAGAAAGGGATGGAGGGGGTCCTGGATCAGCTCAAGGCTACCTAGGGAGCTATCCTGCCATTATATTGTTTCTTGGACTCTTCCTTTTGTACCTTCTTTTGTTTTACTTCAGTATTTTATTTGATCCCATTTTTCCTGTTTTCTAATTCTACTTCCTTATTAAAATGTGATAGTGTTTTTCCTAGACCTTAGAGTAGACAGTTTAAGCTAATCAACGTCTATGTTCAAATAACACTGTGCCACATCATCTGCAGTGAATGGTAACTTATAACAGAATATTCCCAATTCTTGCCTCCTATCTTCTGTAACTGTTATCTTTTGATGTAATTTCTGCTGCTATAATGAAATACCTCAGAATGGTCAATCTACATAGTAATGATTTCGTTCTTAGAATTTTAGAGGTTAAGAAGTCCAATATCATGCTGATAACATCTAGCGAGTTTCTTCTAGCTGCATCCTAACACGGAGGCTAGCATCATAAGGGGAGAAATCTTGCAAGAGAGAAAGTGAGGGTGCGAGCATATGAGAACCCCAAGTGAAAATGTCACCTTACTTTACAACCAAGCCCCTCCTAACCTACTACTTCAATAATAGCATCAGTCCATTCAGGAAGGAGCACCCTTGTGGCCTAAGAACTTCTTCAAGTTTCTAACTCTAAATATCCTCAAAATGTCAATTAAATTTGAACATAAGTTTTGGAACAGGTATTCAAACCATAGCTGTGTCATTCATTTCACTTATCTATACATTATATTTCCCGATCATTGTCATCACGATTTCTTTAAACACATACTACTCTTTGAAATAATCTAAAATAAAAAATAAAACAATAATTTGTCTTTACTTATTTCTTCTTCATTGTTCTATATTTATGTAGATGCATGTTTTGACATATTATTTTCCTTCTCCCTGAGAATCATTTTTCTTAAAAAATATTTAAGAAGGGGCTGGGGATTTAGCTCGGTGGTTAGAGTGCTTGCCTTGCAAGTGCAACGCCCTGAGTTCGATCCCCAGCACCAAAAAAAAAAAAAAAAAAAAAAAAAAAATTTAAGAGGCCTATGTACTGGAGATAAAGTCCTTAATTTTGTCTCTTTGAACAAGTACTTCTGTAAGTTAGTCTTGATTGCCAACTTCACTGGATCAACAGACCCAGGAGAGATGATTGGACTGTGAGGAGTTAATCCTCCAATGGTATGAGGCAACCCATTGATGAGCTGATATCTAAATGGGCTCCTAGAAGGAAGGGTGTAGATAGAGGAAATGGGTCATGTGGGTATGAACTTAGAGCCTTTACCTGGTCCCTGGCTCCTTCTTGAGCTCTTCCCCTGTCTCTGTTTCCTGACTGCCATGAGTTGAACAGTGTTCCTCAGCCACATTCACCCATCACAACATTTCTGCCCTGGAGCCCGTTAACCATGGACTGAAACCTTGAAACCATGAGTCAAAGTAAATCTCTCTTCCTTTAAATTGTGGGGCTCAGGTATTTTGTCCCAAAAATACAAAGGTGATCAATCCAATATGTATTTCTCCTTCATTTCTAGAAGATAATTTCACTGCACATAAAATTATTGATTGTTGTTTTTTTCTCTTTCAACTTTTTGAATATCTTATTATATATATCCTTCTGGTTTTCATGATTTCCAATAAGATGTCAGAAAGTTCTTCTATATGTCAAATGGTTTCTTTTCCTCGGTCTTCAATATTTTCTCTTTATCTTTGGCTTCATACCATTTTAACTTCATATGTGTCATTGTGTAATTTTGTTTGGTTTTTTTCTTCTTTTTTCTTTTTCTTTTCTTTCTTTCTTTCTTTCTTTCTTTCTTTCTTTCTTTCTTTCTTTCTTTCTTTCTTTCTTTCTTTCTTTCTTTCTTTCTTTTTTTTGCATCATTTTGCTCCTTAGTCTATAATGCGTTCTCTGACTTCCTGGATCTGTGGTTTGGTGTCTGTCTTTAATTTCGGAAGGTTCTCAGCCAGTAAAAGTTCAAATATTTTTTCAGTGGATACTATTTTTTTAATTTTCGCATTTCAGTATTTTAGTCTATGAAGTTTATATTGATCTCTCTTCAAGTGCACTGATTCTTTCATAAACCATGCCCAGTTAACCGATGATGGGTTTATCAGTGGCATTATTCATTACTAATAGAGTGTTTTTAATTTCAAGCATATTTTTACTTTTAGAATTTTCATTTCTCTGATTATAATACTCTCCAGTGTTGTCAACTTTTACTATTATAGCTCTTAATATATTTATTTTAAATTCCTTACCTAATATTTTCAACATCTCTACGTCCTATATGTCTGATTTTGATAATTACTTTCTGTCCTTGGACTGCTTTTCTTTGTATTTTTGTCATGCTTATACTTGTTGGAAAGCCAGGTAAAATAAAAAGAAAGGAGATAAAGAGATCCTTCCTGTAAAGGTTTATGTTAGGTTTGCTGAAGGCTGAGATGTGTATAATGATTCCTGTAATAAGGAGACAGACGGTTTCATTTCCTCTAGTCCCTTTTCATAACTTTTGAGTTTGTGTTTTGTAAGAACTGGACCCTTGAAAAGAGTCTATGACATATGAGTTTTTTCAAAATCAGTTTAGCGCTATTATACTGGATTCCTGGTGGTATGGGCTATGAAGTGGGGAGGCAGAGTGTTTTCTAGTCTTCCCATTAATTCTTGGTCTTTTACTGGGCCTGTTCCCTAAGCTATGACCTTAAGTGGTGTTTATTCAATGGTATTTTTTCTTCCTAGCCTGTGCTACTTTCCTGGCTTCAATGTTCCCTATCTATTTCCTTGCTATATTGTGTGTGTGTGTGTGTGTGTGTGTGTGCGCGCGCGCACGCGCGCGCTGTGGATTGAACTCCAGGACTAGTGCAAGGCCTTGTGCTTGCAAGGCAAGCACTCTAACCACTGGGCTAAACCTCCAGCCCCTCCTTGCTATGTTGTTGTATTTTTTTCACCTTAGTCTCTTATGTAAGATAAGTAGTAACAGGTGATAGAGTGGGAGGATGTCTATCGCCAAAATGAGACGAGAGACTTCAAAAAATGTTTTCCATAAAGAATAGTTTCTGCATAGTGATTATACTTCCCATTACGGTACTTGCCAAAGTCATGAGGGGGTATTTATCAAATGTTCACATGAAAACCATTTGTATTTCCTTGAGGCGAATTTCATTAAAAATGCTGGGGTTACCTTAAGCTTGAGGGAGTTTCTCCATCTTCAAACCAGAAATTTGTCAAAAGTAGCATTTAAATACTCCTGTTACTTTGTTGCTGCAACAGCTTCTGCTCCAGGTAACCAGACCTTAACTCTGACTCCTTGGCTGTCTTCCCTACTTTTTTCAAGAAGGTGTTTTTGTCCTGCAGTCTTGATTTTCTTATAAAGAAAAGGCGAGTCATTGATTTCAGTTTTCTGAAGTTTTCTCATAATAAGGATGGAAGTAACAACTTCCACCCTCTACATGTTGCAGTTAGAACTGAAAGTCTCTGGCATATTTTTTTTTTATTTCAAGCCAGTTTTCTGCTTGTGGATTAATCTAACAAATTTTCTATGATTTTCTTACACCCAAAGCCCTATGCCAGACTTGAGTCCTTGATCATTCTTTTTGCCATGTAAAGGAGTTGGTAAGAACTCAAATACTGCTCCTTTGTCTAGTTTCAATCTTACCTGCTGGTCTCAGCCTAATTAACAGGTAAGATAAAAAGAATAGTCTCAGCTCTGTGACTCAACCCTTGGTCAAGAGAGTCATGACAGGAGTTTAGAGAATCCATCAAATCTCTAATCTCGCCCATAGAAGATCCTGTGGGACGTTTCCAGAAAGTCAGCTCCCTGTCAACATTTCATCCTCTAACAAAATTGTCAAGAACGGAAAGGCATAGGTTAGTCAGGTAGTTTCTTAGCTTCTGGTAGAGTTTCAAGATTCCCAAATCTCAGAAAATAGATGGTACTATTCAAAGCATAGCAGGTAACAGGAGCTTTGTGCTTGCATTAGTTGCCTCCGCTTCCCAACGCCCAGGACGGGGATGAAGAGAGGCCCACACGATGCTGGCTGCACCGCTGGCCTGAGTCACACCCAAGGAACATCAAGATTAGGACGGTCCCAATATTTCCAACAGGCTGCCAGAAAACCTACCCAGTCTTGCCATTCTGAGATAATATCTTTATAATCCTGTTCAGGAAACAAACCTGCCTTTTTCACTGGAGAGAAATATTATCTTGATCTTCCAACTTGAATTGAATAAAAACACCTTGGTCAAAATAATACAAAACAAGAGATAAGAAAAGATTGTAGTACTACTATAGAAAATTCCACCCCATTAGTCATGGCTGATATATTTGGTACCACAGTGTTGGATGAAACAGACCTTTAAGGGGGCAAAATGGACTTAGCCATTTCACCTTGAAGTATTTTATGTCTATGACCATGAAATGATGGATTATTAACAGTTCATAACTTCAAGTATTATCACATGCAAAGAAACTTATGTAAAATCTAACCTCAAATAGGCGGTACCAGACAGAAAGCAATATTATGAAGGTGAGAAATACAAGTAGTGCAAGTGTCCTAACATGGGCAGCCTGTTTCTAATCACACTGAGGATCTGAAAGAAAGAAAATTACAAGTGTATGGCTTTTAATTCTTAGCTTAAGTAATAGCAAAATCATAGACTTGATACTTCTAGTATTATCTCTAAATCTATAAAAGTGCATTCACTAAATCAATAACTTGCTATTTAGTCCTGGCATTTTTCCAGCTATCTTTGGTAAAAGGGCCATAACTTGAAAGAAAATGCAGTCAAAGTTGCTATCTAATTTAGCTGATGGGATCCTTGTCATCTTCTAGAATTCATCTGTGTTAGGAAAGTAAATTATTGAGGATGAAGAGTGAGGGATGAGGAATTAATCACTACTCATATTTTTGTTTCTTAGGTCTTTGATGATAGTAAGCTCTGTAGTTTTGCCAGGTAAAATAATATTTTAGATTCCTTATTTGCTAGTGAGAGAGTCTCCTGGCATTCCCACAACCAATCCTATGATTGATGGAAATAAATTATCGCTTGAATCCTGATGTCATTTGACGCTGAAGACAAAAGTAGTCTCTTATTTTGATTTTGCAGTATGTTACAGCAATGCTGGCTAAATTTACATCCTTACTAGATCTATTTTGTGACAGTTCGCTGACTGGAATTTAGAGATGAGGAGGTTCCAGCAGGAATACAGAGATATGCAAATATTTCAGATATCTATATTTCCTGAAAAAAATCATACTGGAATTCATTGTCAGCAGAAGGTCTCCCTCTTTTTGTGTCTTGTAGTACTATTGTTTTGCTTAAAGGCACTCATGACTGCAGATGTCAGTTCAATTTAAAGAGGATTCCAGATAGCTGCCTTCTATGCCTGCAAATATTTACTGCATCTATGTTAATAAATAGCTATACCAGCAAAATATAGGGAGCCAACTAGAAAATCAAACCTTGTAGTGGTACATGCCCATAATCCCAGCACTCTAGAAGTCTGAGGCAGGAGAATCCCAAGTTTGATCCTACCTTAGGCAACTTCGCAAATTAGGGATATCTTGCCACATAACATAAAATGGGCTGAGAATGTAACTCAGAGTAAAGGACTTGGGTTCAGTCCTCAGTACTGCAAAAAAATAAAATCGAACTTCAAATGAAAAGATAAATACCAACAATATTGTGTTAATTAATTGTATTAATTTGGCTATTATGCTGAAAAATGCCAGAAAAATATAAGTGAGAATAATTACTTAGGGCAATATTGCACAGAGATAGTAAATGTAATTTTTGAAGGAGAATTTATTGGTGTAGTTTTAGGGATTAGAATCTAACAGAAGAGCTCAATCTTCTGATCAAGGGTGTAACTTGTAAAATACTTATTTTAATAAGGAAAAATAAACCCCAAGTTGTAGGATGTTAGTGACATAAGACAAGTGACATGAGACAGTCTCATTCAATTCACTTATGTATTCCTAGCTATGTAACCAGAGAAGACCTAGAGGAAAATCCCGTCTACAAAATATTGACATATTCACAAGGGGGGTTACTAACAGCTTTAAAAAGTATTGTAACCCACAGAAATGGATATGGGAGACACTCTTATTAAGATGAACTTCATTGGCAATGATACATCATACGAAGTCAGAGCCTATTTTGTGGCACTTAACTGATGTCAAGTGGTGGTTTGGGTGGTTGCTGGCTGACTGATAAGGCAGAAGTAGTAATTGAATTTGCATGGTGCATTTCAGTAATGGATAACATCACAGAATTCCAAATACAAAAACAGATAACCGTACCTTTAAGTACCTATTTGGTCTGCATAATTGAAAGGACTCTAAGATGAATAAAAGGAAGAATAACTCGATCTTTACAATGCGGCGAGAATTCCATATCCAATCATAGACTTCAGTCATTTCATAGTGCCAGAACCCGTGAAGAATGATTTTTTGCAGAAGGGTCTTACTTTGATATTAATATCAAAATCTCCCTCCAGTCCTTCTCAAAGGATGGGTGCTCCTTTGCTGGGAGAGGAGGAGAACTGCCTAGCAAAGGTGCTAAAATATAGATTATTCAAGGATTGTGTGGCTTCATCTTTATTGTGAGTTAATCTTTATTACAATAACTATAGAATGCTGATGTGTTCAGTTATTAGAGAAAAATGGAGTGGAAAGTAGTTTCATTGATAAGTAGTGATTATGTGTAATCACTGTATGTGTAATCATCTGCTTTACAGTGATTTGAGTTCACATATAAAATTTTCCTGAGCAGATAGTTGAAATAAAGAAAACTAGATATCTCCCTCACTAACAATAAGTCTAAAGCATTGCTTTACCAGGCAAAACTGCAGAGTTTAGTATCATCAAAAACCTGAGAAACAGTTATACGAGTAGTGATTGATTCCTTATCCCCATTCAACTCCACAATTTACCTTCTCTAGCACAGATGAATACTAGAAGATAACAAGGAGTCAGTCAGGTGAATTAGGTAGCAACTTCAATTGCATCTGTCTTTTATGTGATGGCCTATTTACTGGAAAACATCGGGAAAATGCCAGAATTAAATACCAAATTCTTGACTTGGAGAATGCAATTTTTTAGATTAAGAGGTACAACTGGACACAGTTTTCATAACCTGTCACGCAAAATAACATATACACATTTTCTAGGACTTTGCCGTAATTTGTTCCTTGGGCAGCAAACTACAGCCTACAGGCCATGACAACCCAAGATCTACCTTGTTCATAACTTTCAGTCTAACAATGTCTTTTATACGTTGGCAGGAGGGTTGGCAGGAGGAAGAGGAGAAAGAGGAGGAGGAAGGCGGGTTAGAGGAAGATATAGAGGAGGAAGAATGGAAGAGAAGCATACAAGAAGTGTATGATAACATGCCAAATAGTGTTTAAAAAAATTTGTGTCAGATTCAGATTCAGGATTTCAGGCAAAGCATTTTTGAGATACATTAGTGAATTTTATGTAATTTTTTAGAGGTAAATATATTCCAATTTTCTTCTTTCTCTGATAACAAGTACTCACCAATACTGTATTTTTATAAAGATTTGGCCTGATTACTCTGTTCAAAATAAGATGGTGTTTTAACAATCTGTGAAAAAATAACTAGATTTCAAAAGGAAGTTGAAATAAATACAAAATTTGGAAGCTGATCATTTGAAATTTTTGCCTTGAATCTTGCTACTGGACATAATGTAAAATTTAAATGTGAAAATGCATCTGTCTATAAGAAAACTTGGAAATGAAATGAGTCACTTTAAAAATGTCTCTAATAAAGAAAAAATTTGCTTTAAAATTTTATATAAAAATACAAAATCAAGACAGATGATTAACAGATAAGAAAATATGGAGTTTAATTAAAACAATATTTGAATTGGACTGAAAATAGTTATTATGATTTCCATTTATTTTAAGATGTATCTGTATATTACTATGAAATATTAATTTTGAAATATGCAACCCTTCTAACTACTAGGTAGCATAAACTTGGA
>PVJO010031674.1:0-14055 GCA_004026905.1 Hystrix cristata
CCACCTCCTGATAACATCACTTTGAAGGTTAGGATCTCAACAAATGAATTTGGGGAAACACAAATATTTAAAATATAGAAATTGTTTATCATGGTTTATTCTGGTCTGTTCAATAAATTATCTCTTAAACTTCAGTCCTAAGTATCAGCTAAAATTTGTAAAACTGGAATTTCTGTACCTCACATATATAGATGGTCTGAAGTTTACTGAAATATATCTAATCCACATAAATAAAAAAGAGAATCTGAATGTCTAAGATGTTTCATATGAGTTAGCAAGAAGAACCAGGATTCCAACATGTAGCATCTTTTTAGAAAAATTGTCTGATGTGATAGAGATATAATCTTTTGATAACAATATTAATCCATGTAAAATAGCACATATGCTAAAAAATATGGTTTCTATTCAGTAACACACAGTTCTCCCCTTGGTCAAGAAAAGATAATTATCATAAAATATTTTTTATCTGAAAATCTAGTTGCTACTAGAAAATCTTGAAACCATTAAACCATTATTACTTTAAAAAATAAATGGTTCATTTCTTTTCCACTAGTTTATTCTAAAAGAATTTTTTAAAGAATTAAATTAAGAATGAGAACATGTTGTAGAAGTTGTGACTTATAATACCTATTAATTTCCTCTACTTGTTATCAGAGTGAACCTATAGTTTTTCTTTCACACCCACTAGAAAAAGAAAGTTTGCTCTAACTTCCCAAAGTAGAGCCCACAGATTTTTAGAGAATATTTATGGACCTTAGATTAGCAGATAAAAAGGAGTAATTCATAAAGCAGTGATAACACAGAAAGCCTCTAAGGTACGATCAGGCAAACTGTTCTCTGTGTGGATGCACAAATATTTGAAGTGGGGCCAAAGATGCAAGGAAATTTTCGTAGCTTCTAACCTTTTCAGCATATTTCCCTTCGTTGAAACCAAACATTTTGTCTCTCCAATCTGTCTAAACAGGAGAGATGAATTTGAAGTGGACAATGGGGGCTACATTCTTTTATTCTTGGTAGACACTGAAGCATGTTGAAAGAAATAATATAAATGCCAAACACAAATTCTTATATGAACATTGGTCTGTTGGATCTGTACTTGGAATAAATCTTGTCCTTTGGTTTCTCTGGGCTGTCACTTGGGGAATTATACCTGTGGATTTAAAATTACTCAGGAAATTTACAAAAGTTATCATGTTAAGACATTGCAACTCAGTTAATATGATTATTTGCCTTTTCTCATAACAAAGTATTAAGAAATAAATAACCTAAGGACTAGAAGAATTATTTTATTAGGTGTTAAAATCTGTCTGGTAAAACTCATGACATAGTAAAATACCAGAAATCTGTGCTTTTTGAAACAGAATGGACATGGAAAGCATTTGCTTTGGTAAAGTGATAAAGAATCTCATTATGAGATTTTCCTCTGGTTCCTACAGATTAGGTTTTGTGTCATTCTAAACCATAAACCCACTAATTAGTCAGAGACTTTTGCATAAAAATGGAAAGCGTAAAATACTTCTTCTAGAGTTGTTTAACAAACCAAAAGCTAAGGAAAAGAGAAAAATGCATGAAACTCCACCACAATTTAAAATGCAGGTATAGAGCTTCACAATGGCAGACCATAGCTGGCCAGGGCCCAGATTCATTAGTGCACTCTGACTGGAATCACCCAGGCTACTTCTGTATGCTGCAGGGCTCAGAAGCTCCACAGTCTCCTGATAACTCAGTGAAAGTGTCTGTCTGAACATAGCAGCAGCTAAGTAGGAAATAGGATCTTCAGGTTTAATGAAGCTAACAAAAAAATCTGTTAAAGATTGGATAGAATATTAAAAAGGAAAATTAGGGAAAGATGAATAAGAAAATTAAAACCAAAAGTAAATGTTGATATACTTCAAGTATATGTGTTCATGTATATTTTCTTAGTTAATGAATGATATCAACTTTTAAAGCATCTAGATTGTTAATTTTCTAACATTTAAAAGACAAAGAAAATTTTCATAAGTAATCTAGTATATAAAAGTGATACCAAGGAATATATATATATATATATGTTTCTTCATATATTTACTTTGTTTATTGAATTCAAAAGAGCAGAGTCCTTCAAGCTATTGAAGATACCGTATTTCAGAGCCTACTCAACTGAATATTTACTGTTTTTCTTAAATTTCTTTAATGGTACCAATTTCAGAGGACAATAAAGGACCAGTGTCAATGAACTGCTTAAATGAACCTTAATGTCAGAAGTAGAGTTTATTAGAAAAAATAAATTATTTTCTATAGAAATTTGGTAAACTCTTGTGTATATCTTAGTACTGACTGACTTGGAGAGCAAATATTTTTCTTCCATGTAAAAATACCCGATTTTCAGATTTAAATGAGAACCTCTAATGTTATTGATGGCATTAGAATTTTTAGTCTATATTTCATTAATAGAAACTGAGATTTTTATCTTTAAAACCTGAAAGGAGTCAAAACCATTTTTCACTACTCCCTGGTCACTTGGTTGTTAATCCTTACTTTGAATATAATACAGGATGCTCTGACTGAAGAAAAGAAATGTCTGAGTGTATAGGCAAATTTATATTTTATTTGACTAATTGGAGGAGTGCAATTGAGGACTAAAAAGTCAGTTATATAAAAGCCATCTATTAGTCTCTAAAATACACTCTTCTTAGGTAAAGATGATGTTATTGTCAATATGCGGAAAGAAAAAGATCAGAAGGAATTAAGTTTTTTAAGTACATGGATAAAAAAATAAAGCAAAGATTAAAGCACACTTAAAACGGTAGATTGTTTGAACAGTTTGCTTCCTATTCTCTTCAGGCATGTAGTAGGTTGATGTTTGGGACAGTAACACCATATGGTAATTCTCTGGGTACGTATAGAATAGAATAAGATAATGAACTTGGTTTTAGTTAAGGTAAAAAGGTTTGGCTTGCAAGAATTCTTAACAATTGAAATTAAGAACACTGGAAAGAATGACGAACAAGGTTGCAAATCCTGTCTGAGAGGTCTTTGAAAAACCAATATGCGACTCCTCTAAAATGTTCTACTTTTATTGCTTAAACATTAGAAGTCAGATGGATTTTGTAGTTTTTCAGCTTTACAGTGCAGTATTTCTAAATATTTATTTACTTGCCTACTTATATTTACTCCTACTTTTTTAACCATCACAAAAACAAAAAGAAAATAAACCATTTTACCTGCAGCACAGACTTCTGAATTGTCTCCTTAAGAACTTTGGGTGGTTCGCCAATAAAATAACACAACTTGTAAAACCCAGTCACTAATATAGTTTACCTTTCTTTCTAGAATTATCTCCTTTTTAAATTTTCCCTCTAGTAAACATCTACAAGGCAAGTGAACTCTATGAGGCTAATTGCTATTCCCCAAATGCCTTCTGCTCCTTTTAACTCCATTGCCATTACCTTGAATGTCATTCTTTTCATCTCTGCTACTGAAAACATGGCCATACTTCAAGATTTAAGGCAACCTTTTGGAAAACCTCTCCCTAACTACCCATGATACTGTCCTTCACACCCTGTCCCACACACTCGGAATCCAGGCTTGACATATACATGCTGCCTTCCCTGGAACAAGATCTACTTGCAGACCCGGGCCAGGATGCTTTCTCTCCGTGGCTCCAGGCAAAGTACCTGTGCCATACTGACCTTCGTTAACTGTTTTTCTTAAAGCACGCTGGACCAAGACTGAAGCATTGTTTCAAATCCAAACCAACTAGGTTTTTCTCAGCTGTAGATAAGTCCCAGAATCTGGTTCTATTTATAAGTCTACATTTAGGCTCATTTCCTCTCCTAGGTCCAGAGTTGGTACCAGGTGCAGGTCTTGTAGCGATAGTAGGGGTCCAAGAACAAGGGAGATTTTCTTCCCAAACACCGGCATTGTGTGAACCAACCTGCATAACCCCTGTATGCAAAGCCTCCAGCCTGTGGTCTCTGTAGAGGTACGATCCTGCCATTCCTGCACCCAAGAGAAGGAGCTCTACTAGTATGTTCTTTTTGAAACATACTTGCTGAGCCCACAGTAAGTTAAAAACTGTGCCATACTTTCAAGATAATTTAGTGAACAAATAGGATATTTACATTCCATTGCAACAAAGATAGACCATAAACAAGTAAATTATAAACTGAGGTTTAAATTTGTAAGTGTTAAGGAGGAGACAGGTGTGGAAGGAATGGATGGGGGCTTGGGAAGTAGCAGGAGGGAGGGAGGAATTTCAGTTGAAAGGGATGGTTAGAAGAGTTCTCACTAAGAAGCTGATATGTGAACAAAGACCCGAAGAAACTATTCCTTGCCACCAGATTGCTGTTGGAAAAGCGACAGATCTCACCTATGGGCTCCACAAGGCACACATCTCCATCACAGCCCTGCTCACAGTGTGCTGTCAGGTGAGCCTTGTTCCCTGATTACAGGACTATGCCCAGAGGAGGGTAAGTCTCCACTGGTGGCTTATTCTCAAATTCCAAATTACAAAAGTGAGACTAAAGTGATTTCCGGATCCCCTGAGAGAAAGAACAGTATTGTTCATTATTTGGGACTCTTTCCAGGGGTTAATCATGATTAAAGAGGCCCAGTTTATTAATATGATCAGGGGTCCCCACCAAATATGTACACACAGAATCCATCTGTATACTTGGAATCCATGTGAATAGAGTTTCACAACATCTTTAGCAAAGCTAACAAACGGTGTAGGTGTAAGCTGAGTTTCTCTCCTCTCTAGGGACCGTACACATTGTTCTACCACACTGAGCTCGCATTGCTTTCAAAAGCAGCTTTGCACTGGCAAGAAAAACATGGAGGGCTCAGTGTGAGACCTGTGGTTTTTACAGTCATACGACTGAAAAGCAAAAACAAAAAAGGGAAGAAATTCAAAGCATTTTCACATTGACAGGAATTGGCTGTTTTGACAAGGGAAAGTTGTGGCATAGGATTTTTTAGATAAATTAACAGAATGAAAGTGCTAAATTAAAATTGCAACATTGATTTCCTTTTTAGCTCAGCTGTGCATTATATAAAAGGGTCACGGGAAGGATTTATTATTGGTGATGAGTCTCTGTCGTCCACTAAGCAATAAGAGACCAGCATAGAAAATAAAGTTGTCCATTTCAGACACCCTTTGTCTTTGAGGAAAGCTGTCTATGTGGCCCACGGGTGGCAAAGGCACTGAAAGGAAATGGAAATTGATAATCGGTCCTGTTAGGCTGATTCTCTGCGTGTTCAATTCATATCCTTTTGAAAAGAAGAGATTAAGATGAAACCTCATTGAGGAATACACATTTTGAAGAAAATAGAAACAAAGGTTCTGCAAGGCTATTTCAGTTGGTGTCAAATGTGAGAACAAGCCAACACAAACTTATAGGAAGAAAAGGCATTAACAAAATCCCCAGACAAAGAAGGAGCTAATAGCAAATATATGCAGCCGTCTTTGTGGATGCTCACAGGAGAAGTGGTACAACTTGATTTACAAAGGAACTGGATAATTATTTGTCACTCGAAGCCAACCCTGCTTCTCCCTCTGCAGAGGGTAGGCACTGACCATCTGCGTGTCTTCGTTTTGCTTTTGTGTGGATGAGAATTAGCCACATTTCTGCGTCTGGCGAGCTTTGCATGAAGAGATGTTTGAAGCACTGGCTTTGTTTTTGTTTTAAATCTTTAAACTGCTCCCTCAGCCTCCGTCAGAGGATTACTGCACATCTAACCACAAATAAATTGAAATATCAGCTGAAGAGAGCGCATGTTGCTCACTGATGGAATAATGGACGGCAGGTGGTAGAGGGTTTTGTTTTCAGAAAAGCACAGGAGGCTAGAAGTGACAAGAGTGATTTTGTGAGAGGGCTGAAACTGTCAGGATGAAGTCACGGGGGTCAGTAGTTCCTGAGCTGACCTTTTTAAACAAACCCTGAGAAGACCTTTCTCTGGATACTCACAGCAGTAGAGCACTCAAGCTAGAAAGGTTGCCCCTCCCTCTAGATACTGAGAGTCTTGACAAAAAGCACGTTTTCTATGATCGGGCCCGTGTTCACTCACAGGGTAGCCCGATGCTCCCTCTCCTGTCAGCCCGTGACACGCCATCCTAACTGCTCAGCTACTCCGCCGCGCACACCAGCGTTTGAGCTATCCCCTAACACCTTTCCGCTGCCTCTGATATCATCTTCCTGTCAAATCATGGAAATCAAGGACTCACTGCAAAGCAGGACGCTAGGTGTGTTAATTTCCATGTCATTGCCTTGAACAGTCTTCTAGTGCAGGGAACTGTTATCTGACTTCTGGGGACACGCTGAGGGGCTGAGGCATGTTAGATAGATGGTATACGAATTCGCTGCTTAGTGTTTGTAAGCCAGAATTATAGAATGCACTAAAGCATAGGGCTTTCTTTCTAACACCGTTCTGTTTGGGCACTATTATGTCACTAGAAATGACAATAAATCATGCACATGGAGTGCTTTATAATGAATGCTTTTGGTTCAAAACTGCCAGTACCTAAAGGAAGAACCTATTGTCTCCAAATCCTATGAAAAACAATGAGGGTGTTTTCCTCTTCATTACTAAATAGTATTATATTATCTGTCCTTTCATTACAAATGTCTTAAAAAGGTAACAGAATTTATCTTAGATAGGTAAGAGACATCCATTGTGGAACTATTAGGCTCCTTGCTCAGGTGAACATACAGATCATGAACTTAGAGCTCTCCAGAGCCAGGCACCTAAATTATGAAAGTTCTTTTCCATTTGCAATTGGCACGGTGATTTTCTCACTAAACCTCAATCCTCAGATGACCTGGTCCAAACCACTAAAATGCGAACTATTAAAAACGAACAAAAAGCTTTTTTTAAAATTTGGGACCACAGGTGACTGTGATTGTAAAGCTTAGCTGTCTTTCAATTTGGCTTTATGTTCTTCTCTATTCTTTTGAATAGATAGTAAGAGGGAAATTTGATAAACAATCCCTTAGATAATAAGTTAATTTTTCAATCTAGCCGAGAAATAATATAAACAAAGCCCTAGAATTTTAATCTCTTGATCTCTTTATTCCAGACTCAGTACTGCTCAGTGGAGATTACTCTTTTTGGGCACTTAAACAATAATGCAGTTTATAGTATTAGACGGAAGTTTTTGATGCCCTCCCCCATCCCCACCCCTAAGCAAAACCTGGACACTGTTTTACGGTCAGCTATGACTTTGTACATGTGTATTTAAGTGCTTCTCTATGTTGGAAAGCCGGTTTCTGGTCCAGAAAAAGAATGTTAAAAAGAAAAATAAGTAGACAGACTTCACAGGCGAAACATTATGAATAGGAAACATAGAAGGGGACCAAAAAAAAGTGCTTTCACAATAAAGCCTGGAGATCATAAAGGGAGATCAAGATGCTCACAGGAAGGAAAGCTGGCCGAGACAGCAAGGAGACATGCTGGGTAGGAGTGCGATCCGTTTGGGAAAGAATTGAAAAGAACTGGGAAAAGGAAGAATAAAACAAAAAGGGGCATTTGAAAATCAAGTATCAATAAATAGATACGTTACAGATAGAGTATCCATCTCAAATATGAAATGCTGATAACCAGAAGGGTTGTAGATTTTGGATTTTTTTTTATTTTGGAGTATTCATTTATATGCAAATATCTTTGGCATAAGATCCAAATGGAAACACAGAATTCATGGATGCTTATAGACATGGTTTGAAGGTAATTTTATAGAATAGTTTTAGCGTAGCTGCACTTTAACTGTAACCTGTCACATGAGGTCAGCTCTGGAATTTTCTCCTTATAAGCACCATTCGGTGCTCAAAATTTTAAGGTTTTGGAGTTTTTCAGATTCTGTATTTTAGGATTAGGGATGCTCAAACTATATATTAAAATCTTAAAGGAGGAAGGAGTAAAAAATAATTCTGTGAGAATGAAAACAGAACTGTAATCTCAGCTATAGGAGAGAATTAAAGACTAATGAAGCTATGCTAGGCATGGTGGCACATGCCTGTAATCCCAGCACTAGGGAGTCTGAGGCAGGAGGGTTTCTGTGAGTTCAAGATGAGGCTGGGCTACATAGTAAATTCAAGGACAGCTTAAATTACATGAGACCCTGTTTTACAAAAAAAAAAAAGTTTTCTATATAATTCTTTGGAAGTGAAATCTAGAAGGAGGAGAAATTTCCTATTAAATTTTTAAAAACTCAAAATTTAAAACTATGTAACTAACAATCATTGATCGAAAACAATTTTTAAAGTTTCCCAATTAGAAACTTATTACACACATAATTTTGTATCTGAATACTTACTAGTTTTATCAGGCATTTTGTTAACAATTCTAGCTTATAGAAAAATACAAAAAACTTTGCCCAAAGTGTGAACCAAAATCAATTTGAATACCAAAACCTGGTAATACTTCAAGAAAGAAAAATGTAAAAAAAAAACAAAGAAAATTGTAGACCATGATTATAGGTCATTTTCCACTTATAAAGAAAGATAAGAAATGCTAAACAATTTATTAAAAATTGTATCTGTGAAATTATAAAGAAAATAAAAGCTCTAGTACTATCCATGCAATGAATTTACTTTTTCTCCTAATTATCTCTCTATTAACCTTATAGAATGTGGATTAACTCCAGCATATAGGTTGAATCAGTGAATGAGTGCTGTGCCTTACTTGCTCTAAGTGTGCTCTGCAATCATCCAGCAATAATAAAGTTTCCCTCCCCTGACTCTGAAGTGATCCTTTAGTGAAGATTAGGAAAAAAGTCTTTTGTCATCCACTCATTCACATATACTCAAAAGCTGCCAATGAATGAGGGACAAGTGATAATGATAAGGCATTAAATCAATAAAGATTTTATTTGGGAAACCTTATATTGTTGACATATTCTACTTGTCATTTTGGTTTGGAATTGCTTATTCAAGCATCCTCTGGGGTAAACAGCAGAAGATAGTAATCAAAATCAGTAATTCATTTGTACTATAAAACATTGTGGGAAGGGGATATTGTACAGCAATTCATTCTGTGATAACTCCCCATTTCTAGAGCGGATCCATGACTTGTCGTTTCATCGTAGGTGTGTAAAGCTAGGCTTCCTGAGCTTGCGTGTGGCTGAGATGTGCCCCGCCACTCTTTACGGGGGCCTAGTGTCGTCTCCTTGGGTCTTCTCACTGAATAGTGAGCCAGCTAGAAGGATCAATGCCTAGAAAGTTGTAGGTGTTCAGTCCACATCAGTCTAAGATAAGTGAATCATTTGAACAAAAGACTGTCCAAACTTTCCAATTGCCTCAGATGACACACCCTTTTCAGGATCTTTATGGCTACATTTGCTGGACTAAACTATTTTAGATGATGGGGAAAAAAATCAATACTTTTGACTCTTTAACGTTTTCCCTCACTTACCTTTTTTTTTTTTCAGATCATGTACACATTCCCAGTTTTCCTAATATACATTTATCTTTTATTTCCACAGGAGGTGGGATTTGTAATACATTTGGCTTCTCTCCATGTGTGCTTTTGTGTATATGACATACATACTGCATATTATTTATACTCATATATTTTATGTGCATAAATATATGCATATATGGTAGGCCTTAGTGAAATATGAATATCCATTTTAAATGCATGGTGAAGTGATGTTTTAATTCTTGGAACATTAGCATTTTTGCTTAATTCTTGGAGAAAATTTATTTGCCAATACCACATATAGAACTAAAATTTAGGAGTATCATATTATCAGAATGAAAAATCTATATCCCCAAATATACGTAATGCTTTCCTGGAATGAACATTTCTTATTTGTTACTTAATCATATGTGCAAAGTAGACCTGAGGTCTGCTTATCATATTTCTAGCTGCTGAGTCATTACATGTGCGTTCTCCCACGAAATAAATTTTCTTGGTAGCTACTATTGTAAATTATGATTTGAGGTTCATATTTAAGAAAAAATAATTATTATAGCTATTATAATAATTATAACCTTATCCCTGTATAGATTTTTATAATGATTTCCATGAATGTGCCTTTGAGACAATATTTGTTTAAATATCTTGTTTGTTTGTTTTGAGACAGGGTCTTATTGTACTGTGGAGGCATAACTTACTTAAACTCACTATGTAGCCCAGGCTGAGCTTGAACTCCTCCTGCCTCAGCCTCCCAAGTGCTGAGACTGCAGGTATGCGCCACCACACCCTGCTTAAAAATATCTTTTGATTATAAAAAGAATATATGCTAACTATAGAAAATTAATAAAATACATGTCTTTTAAAAAAAACTCTGATCCCATTTGTGTGTATGAGTATATAAACAATGATTTCTTAAATTAAATTAGGAATTACACTGCCTGTACCATTCTTATCCTGCTTTCTCTTTCACTTAAAATATATTGTAGAAGCTTTTATACTTATATATATCTTATTATCCTCCTAAACTTAATTCTCTTTTTGGTAACCAGCTATGATTTTAAGGCATGAATCCCAATTTAACCAGTCTTCTATTTTTTGAATTTCCAACCAATAAAATCAAAATCCATTTTGATGTCAAAGCAAAGAAATCATGTAGGCCAGCCCTGGCCTTCAAGGAGTTTCCTCTCGCCTCTGGAATGGGACAAGACCCTTTGGAGGAAGTCAGAGCAGGAAGGGCCCCAAACACAACACTGTTTGGAAGCAACATTGAGAGCAAGCCGGGAGGCTCCCCATAGTATAGCATGTGTGAGGGGCACGGACATTGAGTAGCCAGTAGTGGCTTGTTTGGCTGTAATTTAGAGAGGTCCCACTTATTCTAGAGTTCTTTTTCAGTAGTGAATAGAATGCATTTAAATTATAAACCTTGCAAGGAGAGTTAAAAGGATTATTGAATGTGAGAGATGAATGACAAAAAGCAGCAAAGCCCATGCGATCAGAAAGATAAAACCTGCAGTTCCTCCGACATAAGAGCTGGATTACAGTGACTCTGAAGTGGGGGGCAGTGTACTTAGGAATTTAGTAGTAATTTGCATTGGCAGAATCCATTAGTACTTTCACATAAATCTCATCATTGGATGACTAATAGGAACTTAACATATTTGTTTATGATTTTAAAATACAAGATCTTTTTCAGTCGTTCTTATTCGGTGAAAACCTAGTTTCCTATAGGTTGAGGTAAACTATATGAGTCATGAAATGGCATATTGATGCTGTATGTTTTTGACATCGTCCTGTGCATCCTTCTCTCTGTGGCTCATTCCTCCAGAAAGAAGAAAGAAAGAGAGATTGGAGCCGGGGCAAAGGAAGGAAGGGAGGGAAGGAAGAAGGAGCAGGAGTAGTGGAGGGAGGAAAGGCAGAAGGGGAAGAGAGGGAGGGAGGGAAAAACATTTCTAAGTGTTTCTAAGAGGCAAGTCTAGAACGAACCTTATATCCTGAACAATAAAAATTTCTCGTAGAAATAAGTAAATCTCAACTGTTTCAGGTGTCATTCACACGGAGGTGCTTATGCACATATTCAGAAGGCAAATCATGCTCTTAAAAAATGATAGAGGGTTGGGGATTTAGCTCAACTTCGGCATCACATGCCTCTGGTGGGATAGGGAAATAATGGAGTCCAGAAACAAGAAAGACACCTATCTCCGAAGCTTGTAGATGTACATTTAACCAAATAAGTAACATCCAATAACCTCTCCTCTCTCTTTCTTTGAGATACTCATACATTGTTTTCTGGGAAACATCTGGAAAGAGAATAATATTTGTATCTTCTTGTCTCTAATAAACAGTTTTTTGTTCGAGGGGTTTTTTTAAATTTTATACTTTTAAAACTTGAATTTGTATTTATAAATAAGAATTTTGGAATGTTGATGTAATTTTCACATAACATTGCTGCAGGAATAAGGACATTCTGTTGTAACGGCAAAGAGCGATGATGAACAAGAATCCTAGGGCGGGTGCAGCTTGGCCCTGGCAGCTCTGTGCCCCAAGTGAGGATGTTGACAGGACTGAAGAGCAAGTGTGGCCCGGGAGGAAGCCGGGAGCGCTCTGACAGCCGCACCACACTGGGCTTCTGTGCCTGCTCCAGGGCTTTGGTGCACATCCGACCTGGCCGAACTGGACCACAGGTGGAGATCTGGACAAGGCCGGTGCCCCAGGGAGCTTCTCAGGTGACCCGCAGCACACAGGACAGAGGGCAGTTGGTCCTGTGCAGGCCATTCTCCAGCCCGTGCCTATGACCCAGCCCGCCCCACTGTCTGTGCTTCTGACAACATCATAGGACAGATGGACAGGGGCGAGGACTGCAGTCCCCAGGCCTGTGAGGCCAGGAACCGGGAGCACTCTGAAGTCTCAGCCCTGGGCCGGGTGACGGCTCGCAGCTCTGGGCGTGTCCCTGGCAGAGTTTGGGCTGTGGCCACCATGGAAGATGGCTCGGCCACAAGCTCGTCCATCTTTTAAATTTAGATAGGTGAACTTTTTGGATTAAGTTGTATGTATTCTGGAAACTATTTTGTTTTAAGATATGTATTTTAAACTTTTATACTTTATCTCTTTAGATTTTTTTCCAGCTATTCGTTTGTGTGTTTTTTGAGACAGGATCTCATTACATAGTCCAGGCTGGCCTTGAATTCAGGATGATCCTCCTGCCTCAGCCTCCTGAGTGCTGGGATCACAGGCTTGTGCCACCACATCTGGCACCAGCTATTTTCTTAAAAGTGTATTGTAAAACATCCTGTTGCTACATTGGAAACCTTTATAGCCTAAATAGTTATGGTCGATCTGTTTCTTTTTTTTTAATGTTTGAATGGGAAACTTTTTTCTAAACGAGCTGCTCTACACTCCCAGGCAACCAAAAACGTATGATGATTTTCTACATTAACTTTATGCACTACATTCCTTCATCACATTCTTTGTCCTTACAATGGAGGCACATTGCTCACAGCTAGGACACATTTGTCTCTAGATCTACCCTGAGCCACAGCTACTTAGACTTCAGTGTATGGAGGGTTTTACTTATTCCTATGCATATGTAAATCCACTGAAAGTTAAGGTCAAATACTTGTGTGGAAATCACAGGCACCAGCTGATCTCCAGAGAGTGCTGGGTCTCAGCAGTGCCTTCCCTCAGTTCATATGCAAGGTACACCCCTCCAGTCCTATGCATATGCAGCCTTCCTCTGGGTTCCATGTATTCCTTGAAGTGCACACACAGGTGCTCTTGAGGGCCAGGGCATTGTGAGTTTGGAAAGGGCCTGTCTGTGCCTGCGTGTGCCTGCGTGTGCCTTAGTGCTGTTGGGTTGGAAAATGCCTACATTTCTACACTTTCTCTGTTGGTGCTGGGACAACATTTTAAGGTTAAATTTAAGTCTGGACTGAAAGAAATCTGACTCAGTAATTTCTGGGCCCTCGGCCCTGACAGTCAATGATGTGTCTGCCACCCCAGGTGCCCTGGATTGGCCTGCCCCTCTCAATCCTCCGTGGCTTAGGCGTCAGACTCCTCTAGACCTGCACCCCTACACACATTTCCTTTTTCTTATGTGTTTTTTTCTAACTTCCCCTTCTCAGAGCCTAAAATGCTTGTTTTATTTCGTGCATATGCCATTCTTCAGTGTTGGTGATGTAAACCTCACTTTATTAAAAAATAATAATCTTCCCAAGTGGTAGAGCACTTGTCTAGTAAGCACAAGGCCCTGAGTTAGATCCCTCCAAAAATGATCATCTAGCAAAAAAGAAAATAATCTTAGAACTGAGTCAGTAAATAATTGTGTCACACAATTCATTTCATCTATTTTTTAAATGTTTCAATATCTCTGAATCAGAATGTCTTTCAATGCATAGCAACTTTCTCAGATAGTGAATATGAAAGAATTTTAGTAGTATTTGAAATAGTTTTTGGTTTATATTTTCTTCTTTATTGTATGAAAAAGAACGTATATGATAACATGTATGAAATAATGTGATAGGGTCAAATGTGATGAAATGCAGTGCTTTCAATCAGTAACAGGTGAAAAATCTTCAGTTTTGATAGTACTTGTAACTGACATCCTAATACGTCTACATAGAGTCTCTCCCACACTCCCCTAGTCAGAGAAAACACATCCTCTTGGGA
>PVJO010031675.1:0-13988 GCA_004026905.1 Hystrix cristata
AATAAAAAAATTAAAAAAAAAAAACGAAAAAAACAAAAAAAAACTACCACTATGAAAAAGATTATTATAGTTCAACATGGCCAATACATCTGAAAGTGGGCTTTAATTTAATATGGTTGTTTTATGTGTTATGTATGCTGTTCATCTACTTGTTAATATGTTTTAATAATTGGTTAAAATCACCTGCAGGTCTTTCACTTAAAAAATGTTTTTGAGCTCAACAATTGCTTTTTTTCCCCCTTGCACACTTCCGGGTCTCTTAGGACTTTCCAAACAGACAAATCAACTGTACAGGTTTTTGGGATAGCCAAAGTGAAAAGAATACAAGACGAGGGCTAATAGGCTTGAGGTTACAGGGGATTTGTGAATAAAAGCCTTAAAATAACATAAAGGTTGTATATGATTTATGTTAATGTGTGTGTTTTGGTGTAAATTATACTCTAAAAGTTCTACTTAAATTGGCTTATGGGTAAGTAGACACTCATGATAGAGCCCAAATACTTTTGTTCACCCAGCGTAATGGTCAGTTAATAAGAGTAAAGATGCCTTTAAAGCTCCCCACGTGTTTCCATTAAGGTCCTAGCCGATCAAGATACTATTAATAAAAATGGTTTTATAAATACAGTGTCCACTGTTGCATGTATACAGTACCTTAAGAGTTTTTCCTTGGTTAAAGAAAATAAAAATACATAGCTTAAAAATGTTAACTGTACCATGCTTTGATTCTCACGAGTCATCTAAAATAATACTTAAAATGAGTAAATAAGTAAATATAAATAAGAAGAGTGCTTATAAATGTTCATAACAACACCTAAGTCATCAGTTGCTAAATTTAAATTCAAGTATTCTTGGCTTCTTAAGGCTTATATAACATATTTTGATAATATATTTTGTTTACTAAGTGTGTTCATACATTATTAATATACATAAAGGTTTAAGGTTGCTTTCTTGAGTTGACTGAGAGTTAAACTTCTAATATTAAGATAGTATTAAAAAAAGGTTCCCCTAAGAGGGGGCCTTTGGGCCTGAGGAGTTACTGTACAAAACTTCCCTCTGTGGCTGAAAAAGAGCTGTGTGAACAAGTTTGCTTCAGTTTTCTCTACTGATGGGTAGTTTTTGCAGATTTTTCCAGTCTTATTGAGCTCCAGCCCTACAAATATTGGGGTGATCTTGGTTAAAGTACATTAAAAAACAAAAGTCTTGTATTTTATTAAGATAATTTCTTATGTTTTCCTTTGTTAGCCTTTGGTTACTGAAAATGACTGAGTTTTAAAAGTTAAAGACAATTTAAATGTTGACTTGTAAATGTTTTCAATAATCAAGTTATGATTGGTTCAACAAACTAATATTATTTTAGTTTATAACATACCCTATCTCTGTATCTGAGACTAGAGATGTATATTTATCTGAAGACAAAATATGATGTAAAAATACACTTTTAAGTTAAATTTAATACATAGAAAGTAAGTAATAAGTAATTCTTTTTTCAATGTACATTATATGCAGAACTTAGAAATATAAAATGATCAAAATTTTTGGCATCTTTATAAATTCAGTGCTATTTAAAAACTTGATCTACATCTATTGGCTTTGATTAAGCAAATATTTTGTGATTGTATAAATGAGATACAATTACATATTAGATCATTAGTCTCTTTCTGGTCAGTAACACTGTTTCCTAAAGTCCTAAGTGCTCTGACGATGTTCTTTAGTTCTTGTTGGTGCAGCTACACCATGTAAACCTGTTTTTAAAAATCTAAGTTTTACCTTAAAGCTATATGTTTCTGTATAGCTCTGATGGCAATTATTGCTAACCTCATGGTACAGTGACTACATTTGTTTCTTCCTAAGTGGAGAACTTGAGAAAGACGTCTTATCATGCGGATGACCTCCAGACTAAAGTTATTCATGGTGATGGATTTTTGAAGTTTAAATTAATATGATTGTTATATAATTGTGTTATGATAGTTAGATGTGCCTAAATATTAAATAGTTGATGTGGTATCCTCATAATTATTAAGGACTGGACATTAATAAACTATCAGGTATGTCCATGAATAATTACATTCTCCTTAAAAGGGCACTTTATTTTTTTAAAAAAGGTAACAAATTTAGGTGAAAGTTTCTTTACGTCATTTAACATTTTTTCATTAGATAAAGGTAGCCAATGAAAAAGTTATATACTAAAATGAAAATTTAAATATATTTTATAGATAATAAGGCCATCATAATAGTTGATGGCACTATTAGACTAAGATAAAGTTTGTTCTTGATTTTAAAATTTCCTAGTGAAACTTTGTAACTGTTATTCATTAACGTTTTACAGGAATTTGACTTCTAAGAGAATCATGGCTGATAAAAGAAATAGCAGCTCTCTGGCCATAGTTTATATTTAAAAGTGCTCAATACCCAGATAAGATTATATTAGTCAAGCCCACCACACCCACTTCAGTCCTGGTATAGCTGACCTCCTTGGTGTTCACCAACTAAGGCCTGGAGACCAAAGCTAAAAAGATAACCAGGCTAAGAAGAGAGGCAATATTTTGGCCCTGGCCCTCCAAGGTCAACGAGAACCCAGGAAATGAGGGAACCTCTCTGAAGGATACTATAATTTTATTGAGTCATCCAACCTCCTGAATAGGGAGACTGATGGGACCCCAAGGGCCAGGAATCCACCAGTGTGCATTATGCTCAGAGGAGGCTCACCAAAGAGGAGAATGTTCCCATGCTTCCTAGGGAAGCTATGAGGTCAAGAAAAGACTAGCTCATCCTGGCAGATGACACAACTAGAAGAAGAAAAGCTAAAAGAGCTAAGAGGCTCTGCCCATGGCCCAGTTAATTTTACTTAACACAGGTCTCCCTTTAGCTTAGTCTTAAACACCCAACAGGGAAGTATAACCAAACTTATGTGTAAAAATAATACTAAAATTAAAAGCTAAGCTAAATATAAAAAGAGGTGCCAAATACTACGTCAGCCTCTGCTGACAGTCTCTAGCTGTACCTGTAACTTACACCATAAAAAGTTTTGATTAGCCATAAAATTATTTGCCATAAAATTACACTTTGTTTTTCTTGACGCTTATAACATTCTACAGTGGGGGAACAAATGTTTTCCTTGACTGGGGCTGGGAGTATGCCGAAATTATTAACAATCATGCATGCTGGGTTTATAGACAATTGTCCATCTCTAGCGCATCCGGGTTACTGTGGTGGATATCTCCTTTACAGGGAGATGATTGGATAAAACGTCAAAATTTTATAGAACAGCTACATAGCGCAATGGCACTTTTAAAGCTCACTTACAAGGTCTAATGTCTCTCAGTGGCAAATAAATGAGACCTTTCATCAAAAGTGTCATGAGAAGAACTTTTCTGCAGCCACAATTAATATTCAGACATAAAATATACAGATCCTGACCTACTCCACACTCCTAAAACTCCCATGAAAGATAACTATTGGTTCATATTTTCAGGTTTAGAAAGAATGTATCTGGCTGACATCCACTATGGGGTAACTCAACCAACTAGCAACCCTTTGTGGGGAACACAAGAGGACTCATACTTATGGTAAATAGGGCAATGGCACCTGGAGTATGGGATGATTCTTACCCAAGGCTGTAATCACACTATTGTGTTGACATACTGACTTGTTTGCTACTGGGTGGAGGGCAAGAGGTGGAATAGGTGGCCGGTCCCATGTGGTACCTTGTGGCTCTGTGGCAAACCTATGGCCCTGGTTGCCTCCAGGGTGGATAGGAAGGTGTTGGGTCCAAGAGCACTGAGTTGGAACCATAGATAACCAGCTAACTTCCCAGTCCTGTGGCATTAACCGGCCAGATGAGTTTTTCACTGGGCACCATCTTTATTCCCCAAATAAGACTTGAAGATGTAATGGGTCACATTGGATCTCTTCCTAACTATACACAAAAAGCTCTAAATGGCCCTGCAGAGAATATTTGATTACTAAATTCAGAAGTGAAAATGATTTTTTAAAAAGCCATTCTACAAAACTAAATGGCCCTGGATGTTCTAACAGCAGCACGAGGTGGAGCCTGCACCATGATCAACACAGAATGTTGTGTGTATTATTCCTGAAAATTCTGCAAATATGTCCTCTGCATTATATGATCTCTATTCACAAATCAGTGCAATGTCACACTCTACCACAAGCCTTAATGGCTGGCTAGCATCCTGGTTCCCTGAAACAACCTGGTGGGAGAAAGTTATCATTTTTTTGGCTAGGGTACTGTGTATTAGAATTCTTTTAGGTTGCATAAGCCATTGTTGTTGCAAGCTAGTGTCTCTTATGCTTTTGCCCTCTTTTTCAGACAATTGAAAGTGATGTTTCTTCAAAAGATGGAAGCCAATATTCCTATGTCTCCTTTAAATCAGTCAGGATGAGACTTTCAGTCCCTGGCTGGGGAGTATCAATGCCCTTCCTCATCCTGAAGCGATGACGTGAAGTCAGACTATCGGGCCTTCTGCAACCCCTTAAGAATAAGGAACCACATTCTCAAGGAGGGCAAAGAATGAGGTAAGATAGAAGAAGTTAAAAACAGATAATAAAAAAACAAAGAAATTGAGATTTTAGAATTGTACTTATAAGAGAAACTGCAGCTTCAAGATACAAAATTTACTCAACCCTTTTTTCCTTCCAGGCAACTCACTCAAAAAATCCTCAAAGGTGCCTTTACAATAAGCCTTTACACCAGGGTTCTTAACCTGTCCTTTGCACATGTAAATTGTACTTTTTCCATCCCCAGGAAGTGGCAACATGGGTGGGCAGCATAGCGCAACTTCGGGATGGTGAGGATACACATCCTAGATCACGCGTCTTGGAGATACCCCTTAAATGTACCCAACTCCAGCTATAGTTGGGTTTCACTTTGAGCACTTACACTCCACTCGTGGGTGCATCCTAAAAATTTCTGATAAACCCTTTTCATGTCTTTTTTACTGACACATTCTGAAAATTCTTTTTCTGTAACAGGAGTCAGCAAATCTGCAAATGTATTCTACAGAAAGTGTGAGATAGGTTCTTTATTCAGCCTTAGGGACCTCACAGACCCAGACTGATCACAGAAATGTTTAGTGCCATGATCTACATGGTATTCATATGGGCATATGAATAAATAGAATGTACATTGTACTATACACATAGCAGTAATACATTTTTTTCTGTGTGTAGATTATTCCTCATCTCTCTCTCTCTCTCTGTTACACACACACACACACACACACACACACATCAAAGAAAAAAAATAAAAAAACGTACAAAACAAAAAGCACAAATCTTGTAATTTCTACCTGGGCAACAAAATACTATAGAATCTGTATACTAAAAGGATATGTCAGGCCAAAGTACCTAATTCATAAAACAAAGCAAAAACCGGAACATGTTCAAAACCTGTTTCATGGCTTTTGAAATTCTCAGCAAAATCAAGGCAAAGTTCTACACTGAAAAAGAAACTATACACTCTTTTTTTCGGAGGGCCATGGGATATGGGAATGTTCACCTGAAATCAAATATAGGTGATGTAGGAGAAAGCACTGGCTTTCTAGAAGACCACGAAGGTGTATGCAGGGGACAAGAAGAGTAGAGGGCCTGAGACTGACCAAGTGGCCCGCTGAAGATAGTATTGTTGTTACGGGAAGCCTGGCAAGAGGGTTGATGGAAATGCCTAGAAAAGAAAGAGCCAGATTTCATCGTAGCCTGGTGTGGGAGAGTACAAATCATCTGTGCTGTATTTTTATATCTCCTCTACAGTCTAAAGACTAAAGTGGGTAGCCTGTGGGTGGACAGGAGGTACGGACAGAAGGGACACTGGAGGAAAAAGACACTCCATTCTCTTTTCTGTGGCATGAGGCGAACAGTTACAGGTTTTATCTGAGGAAAGAGACTTAGTTTTCAATGAAGGTTAGTAAGTGCATTATGTTTTGATTTGGCACTTGGGATTTCTGATTTAAGAGGGTGGTTTGCATTATTAGGACTATTATCTAAAAGCAGAAAACTCACAGATCCAATTCAGTTTTCACTCTGTGGCAGGGCAGAAATTCTCACTAAGTATAGTTTGCAAGGGAGAGGAAAATAAGTAGAAAGTGGTATTTTCATAGGAATCACATGTTATGCTTGTTAAGCTTTCAATTATATTAATATTCCATGAAATTGAGGTATATTTTTAAGACTATGGATAGAGGTTCTCCCTATTTTTGGAAAGACAATAAAATATTGGTAGTGGAATCTGCGCTGTCTGTAGTTATATAGCTTTTGATAAGTGACAAGGAGGAGCTAAAGAAGGGATGCTCATCTAATTTATAGGGGACAAGATATGAAGAAACAATTCACAAAATGTATCTTTTGAATTAATTCTAGTTAAAAAAACATCAGGGACAATGTCACAAAGAATAGTAGAACCTGCTTTGTTTTCTTGACTTGAGGTCCACGTTGATTGTTTAGAGAGCCAGGAGCCCAGTTTCCCACATCATTTGTGGCTTCCAAATCTATACTATGATATCAAGAACAGATCTTCTTTCAGGGCCAGCCTATTAAATGAGATCACAGAAGGTTATTACATTGATCAGATCACACCTGGATTATACAGTGGTTTGTATTCCAGTTTTTCAAAATACTGTGGGCCTCTTGAAAATATCCCACTCAGCAAGATTAGAATCACAGTGTGTCTCTCCAAGTAGAGTTGAACTGGGATATTTAACTCGGAGAATATTAAAACAGACAAAATACTGCTATTAATGTTTAGAAGTTACATGAAATGGACTCTCTGTTATTTTAGGGGAAAAAGCAGTTTGAGAGAGGGTGTAAGCTCTAACCATTAGAGCAATAAATACAAGGACAAATCGTTCTTTCCTGTAGGTTAAGATCGCTCACTGAAGATTTTCAACCAGTTAATTGCCACTTTTCGTAAAGCTTAGAAGTGGAACTGGGAGAATTAATGTTAAAATTCATCTTAATTTCTTCGGGGTACTAAGATTATATGACTCTGAGTGAATTTCCTTCATGAATTTCCAACAGCAAAGTTATACAAGTTTAGAAAATGTAAAATATATGAGGAAGAGGAAAGCAATCAAATATATTCCTACCTTTTAAAGAGGACTTTTTTCCAGGAATTATCTATATATAGATTTTTGTTCCATAGTTTTAAAAATAAGTCTGTATATCAATGCTTATATTTTTGTTTTCTGGGTTATTAACTACTATCATAATTTCTATTGACAATATATCCTTTAGTAAATGTTCTAAAGTTTGTCAGAATGTTTTCTATGTGAAATATTTTTTTTAATTTTTATTTTTTACCAAGAACATGCATTGGTACATTGTATACATAATGACCCCATTTATCATGGTTATTTTGTACCTATACATGATGTATCTTGGTTTCCCCCCTTCCCCATCTCTCCCTTCAGTTTCCCCCTTTCCTTATTTACAGCAGGTTTATTTACATTTTTCCATTTTTTTCCGTTTCTTTCCCTTTTCCCTTCCTTCTTTTCCCCTTCTAGTTCTCCTATCTTTTGAATATTATCTTTCTTTTACCTAATATCTATTATGCCTCTTTGTCTTTATGTACACTTATGGTTTCTCATATCAGAGAAACAATTTGATGTGTACTCATGCGTGACTGATTTATTTCACTTAAGAGTATGTTCTCAAGGTACATCCATTTACCCACAAATAACTGTAGTTTATCCATTTTTATGGCAGAGTAGTACTCCATTGTGTAGAAAAACCACATCTTCTTTAGCCATTCCTTAATTGTTGGGCATTTGGATTGTTTCCAAGACTTAGCTATTACAAATTGTGTTGCTATGAACATGGCTGTGCATATATCTCTATGGTATGAGGTTTTCAATTCTTCTGGGAAGATACCAAGCAGGGGAATAGCTGGATCGAATGGAACCTCTAGATTGAGTTTTTTGAGGAGTCTCCATACTGATTTCCATAGTGGTTGAACTAGTCTACATTCCCACCAACAGTGGAGGAGGGTACCTTTTTCCCCGCAGCCCTGCTAGCACTTGTTGTTGGTTGATTTCTTGATAATAGCTATTCTTTCTGGACTGAGATGGAATCTTAGCGATGTTTTGATTTGCATCTCTCGAATGACCAGTGATGTTGAACATTTCTTCATATGTTTATTTGCCATTTTTATTTCTTCATCTGAGAAGCGTTTATTCATTTCAGATGTCCATTTTTGGATTGGAACTTTAAATTTGGGGGGGCGATTTTTTTGAGTTCTTTTTATATTCTAGATGTTAGACCCTTGTCTGAGGGGCAGCTGGCAAAGATTTTTTCCCAGACTGTGGCTTTTTGTCCTGCTCTATTAATGATTTCTTTTGCTGCGCAAAAGCCTTTTAGTAGGATGAGGTCCGAAGCACTGATTCTTTGTATTATTTTCTGTGCAGTCTGAGTTCTGTTCCTAAATTTTTTCCTACCCCTATGTTTTCAAGAGTTCCTCCTATTCTATTCTCCAGTAGGTTTAGTGTTTCTCTTTTAATGTTTAGATCTTTGACCCACTTCGATTTTAGTTTAGTACATGGTGAGAGACATGTATCTAGTTTTAGTTTTCGGCATGTGGACAGCCACTTTTTCCAGCACCATTTGTTAAAGAGGCTATCTTTCTTCCAGTGAGGGTGTTTGGCTCCTTTGTTGAAGATGAGGTATTTAAGTGTGTTTGGAGTTGTTTCTGTATCTTCCAGCCTGCTCCATTGGTCCTCAGGTCTGCCTTTGTGCCAGTACCATGCTGTTTTTATCACAGTAGCTTTATAGCATAATTTCAGGTCGGGGATTGTGATGCCCCCTGCCTTGCCCCTGTTTCCCAGGATTGTTTTCACAATTCGTGGTCTCTTCTGGTTCCAGATAAATTTCATGATTGTTTTTTCTACTTCTGTGAAGTATGTTAATGGTATTTTGATTGGAATTGTGTTAAATCTGTATAGTAATTTAGGAAGTATGGCCATTTTCTCTATGTGAAAATTTAAATTTTTTCCAACTGCCTACTATTATAAATAATATTGTGTTGAGCAACTTTCTTGGTAAAAGTCTTTTGGTGTGTACATGTCCATTTCTTGCAGTCATGATTTTGCCTTATGATAGATTGCCATAGTAATTATTATAAGGGATATAGATTTCTTAGATTTAAAACTGTCAAATGGCTTTGTAAATTTATCTAATATTCACTGCCATCAACAATATAAGAAAGTGAATTTCTCACATAACACGCCTTCATTTTCACTGTTCGCATTTGCAAGCTTTTATTACATACAATTGGGCATATATATCTGTTATCTAGTTACTTTTTAAAATTTTTTTTAAATTTGTTACAAAGAACATGTATTGGTACATTGTATACATAACAATCATATTCAACATGGTTATTTTGTTCCTGTACATGATATATCTTGGTTTCCCCCTCTTCCCCTCCCCTCCCTTCCGTTACCCCACCCTTCCCTATTCGCAACAGGTTTATTTACATTTTTCCATTTTTTCCCTTTCTTCTTTCTTTTCTTTTCCCCTTCCTTCTTTCCCCCCTTCTCTCTATCTAGTTCTCCTCTCTTTATCTAGTTACTTTTAAAATTCTCTGTTCATAACTTTTGATTATTTATGTGAAATTTTAAGGTTTCAACTATATAAATGATTATGTGCTATAAAGGCCAGATTTCTTATCAACTCCATATCCCCCATGATATGTGATCAGAGGCTTTTAAAAAATGTAAACCTATTTGTTTCTTTCTTCTCCAGTCAAAAGGTGATGACTTTCAACAAACTCTCATGAAGGGACTCATAAAAACGAACGTTAAGAATCATGAAGGTAGCTAGGACTCATTTGTATTTTTTTCTGTAAACGTATTCTGCAAGTAATTTTCCTAATTTTCTGTTGGCTTTTTGATTTCCAGCTTGCTTATTTTGTTGGTTGGCTTCAATGTAGCTACATAGTTCAGTCCTTTTATGATTGCTTCCACTGGTTCTAAAATAATGCCCTTGTTTTTCCAGAGGTTAAAAATATTTACTTTTGTATTCTTCCAATTTAAAACTTCGGTCATACACAAAGTATTTGAAGACATGCAGAAACTTCATCAATACATTGTAAGTGGGTTTCTATTTAATATTTGTGGAATAACCTGTTAAATGGTTCATTTAAATTGCTCCACTTGTACTGAGGCTGTATGAGGAGGGACTGGGGTATTTTATTTACAGCGAAAACTTCAGTGACTTTACCACCTGGTAGTGCTCTGGAATTGGGTCATTCTCATCCCATCAGTGACTCCTTTTCTTTCTGAAGTGCTGCTCGACTTTTTGCCAGATGGCATGAGTGAGCCAATTGAATATTCTCAATTTAAGCAATTATATTTATAAAATTATAATCAAACTTGAAGAAAATAAGATTAATCTCCTTGTAATTTCTTCACCAATTTCTATTTAAGGAGTATTGTGGCAGAGGGAATACAGAACATGAATGACATGTAATCATTGTTTTTAGTGTTTTAGATATTATAACTTATTTTAATTAATGACCCTGAAAAGAAGGTGTATTAGTTACCTTTCTAGAGCCAATGATTTGCAAAGAGTGCAGATATAATACAGGACATTTACAAGTTACAACATTCACCCATGAACCAAATGTAGGAAGAGTGCTGAATGTCTATGTAGCACTCGAGAACTGAAAGATCCAGTCAAGGGCTGGGAGCCCACAGCACTGTGCCACGTATGTCTGTGTCTGCACCAAAAGGCTGAAGAAATCTTTACTGGAGCCAGGATACGATGCTCACAGCAGAGATGACGACCAGAGCTCCCCTGAAGCAACAGCAGCCATCCTCGATGACAGCAAGGCCCCAAACTCCTTCTTCGAAAAGAACAGCTGAGTCTCCTTCAGGAGAACCAGCCGCAGCAGAGCGTCTCCTGGGAAACAGCTCGCTACTATCTTCTGCTCCCGTTCTCCTTTAGGGTGCATCAGCAACAATCCTCAGGTGGATCCTCTGTGCCCAGAACCACATCAACTCAGTCCAGCTGGGTGTTCTGGCTCAAGTTAATCACAATAATAAGTCCACCACAGGAGGTTTATTGAATCTGTTTGAAAACACTTCTCAATATACGCTATACAACTTGTTATCTATTTAGCATCATTGATAGTGAATTAGGAGCCATGAAGGGTAAGTGTACTGCAGGGAGCAAAGGGTGACAAAAATAAATATTTGAGATGCCTGGGAGACACAGTATATAGTGCCAGTTTGTACTTCAACTGTCAGCCCCATTTTCTTAGCTGCTTGAATAGTCTATTCAAAGCACTGCGGTGTTCTTTCTTGCCCTGCCTTAGAATGGGACATGCCATCTCTGTTAGAGTCTGAGCTCCCTGAAGGCAGGGAAAAGGGCTCTGTAATCTTACTCGCATGATGCTCATGCCACTGTTTTGTAGCATTCAGTTGATCAATTTTTTTCCAGATAGCAACAGTTGAGAGGGAGGGTGCAGAACCGTAAATGAATACTCAAGTAGGAGAGGGTGGCAGGCCCCATACGGCTGGCTCTTACTGTCCAAGCTCACCTCATGTTAAACCCTCCTCTGTCCTGGCCCTGGGGGACAAGAGTCAGAAGTTGTGGATCGGCTGAACTTTCCAGTAGGACAGTCTCTCATTTTTGTCTACTTTGGAAGAAGGGGCTTAATTTATTACGGGAATCAGTGGGATTTCTTTTCAGAAATCCGTTGTTTCTTTCCTCTTGTGGCACTATATTCATCCTCCTTTAGTTTTTCTATCCCGGCCTCCAGAGTCACTGCCCCCATATCACAACTCGCTACTCATAACCTCACTGCACAGAGAAGGCAAAACTGAGACTCAGGAAGATTAAATGACTTGGCTGAGGTTAAAAAATGGGTCATCTTGAATGTGATATAGATTCCAATTCTTTTGATCGTATCTCATAGGTTTCACTCCACATGACAATGCCATCTGCTCTAGCTGATTCAATCCTGCCTTTCTTCCTCATATTTTCTAGCAGGATTGTGCCATCAATCAGTTTTCAGCGAGAAGGATGCCATTTGTTCTTATGTGGAGTGCTGTATTTTACTTCAATATATCTTAGGTTTGGGTTTTTTTTTTTTTCGTCACTGACTATCCTTTTAATGGTGAGGTTATTCTCAATTTTATGGAAATTCCTCCTCAATACTCTACTTGATTTTTTATTTACTTGGAAAAATAGTCTCCTCAATACTCTATTCGATTTTTTATTTACTTGGAAAAATAATGATATATCTTTTACCTTATTTACTTTGTATCATGGTAGTCTTTTTTAATGCCTTTGATATTTATGCTCTGCCCATTCTATCTCCATCAATGCCCAACTCACTACAGATCTCATTGACTGACCACACTGCCCCCAGTCCATCCCAGACACCATCAGACTATTCTTTCTAAACCCATATTTTGTCATTTTCTCTTCTCAAAACTTTGGTGTGGTGAGTGGTAAAGGATTAGCAGAGACATAAGATATTTCTAGACTCAATTCTGCCAATGTATGTGGCTGAAGCAATGATGATGATAATGATAGAAAGGTAAGGGGTTAATAATAAGAGTTAATACTGCTGTGGAATATGGCCCAGGTGGGTCAGAGGTGGATAGCAGAGGACCTGAAGAAGTGACAATTCGGAAGAGAGCAACAGCACATTGTCCTAAGGATTTTCCAATATAAAGGTCATGCATGAAAATACTGGTCCTGAAATAGCCCCATGATCCTGCTGAGTCTTTCCCAGACCCCCATAATGTCTCTTGAACATACAGCTAAGTCTTGCATCTCCACAAACACCTTTAACATATGTATTTAGGGACTAAAATCCCCAAGACACTACGGGATAAAGTAAATGAGAGGCGTGGGCACTCACTTTGTAAAGTAAGTTGCTTCAGGATGGCTAGGAACAGGAGGTCAGGGATAGGTGGCCCGCAGAAGAGCAGGGCACTGGGGTCGGGGTGTGGTGCTGTTACACTGGAGCAATGTTACCCCGAAGGGAAAAGGACTAGTAGCCGAGAACATCATCTTGCTATAGCTTCTGATTTGAGAAAGAATTTGTGGGCACAAATTAAGGCAAGGTTATCAGTCAGGAAAACACAAAGTGGCAAGAGCTTTTTACATCAGTGAAGAGTAAATGAAATAATGAAGAGAGATATTCTGGAAAAGGGAAAGATCTCGAAGAGGTAGAGAAAGAGTAAATAACAGAATTCAAAGCAACCTTGTTGAAAACCGTTTGCTATTTTCTATCAGGGGTGAGGAGAATCTTTTTTTTTTTTTCCATGAAACATGTTTAACATGTGCCCACTGGCTTGAACCACTTGTGGTGCAAATGGATTTAATCACTTTTATTATTTTTTTACTAATAAAATTAACACAATGTCTATAAATGGCCTGCATCTAGTTAGTTGCTTGAATCTGAGTGATTACTGCCCAAATAAAAATTAATACTATTCAGCATACAAGAGACACATCTAACCCAAAAGGAAGTACATAGATTGAAAATCAAAGGATGGCAAGCAGCATTTCATGCAACAGGAACCCAAAAAAAAGCAGGGGTAGCTATTCTAATCGCAGACAAAATAAACTTCAAGCCGAGACTAATCAAGAGGGATAAAGACGGCCACTACATACTTCTCAAGGGAAAACTTCAAGAGGAAGAAATAACAATTATTAATATTTATGCACCAAATATTGGTGCACCTAAATACATAAAACTAATATTAAGGGACATGAAAGATCAAATAAACACTAACACAATTATAGTGGGAGACTTCAACACCCTACTCTCACAAAGAGACAGATCAACTAGACAGAAAATTAACAAAGAAATATCAGAACTGAATCATCTCTGTGAACAAATGGACTTAACAGATGTCTACAGAGTGTTTCACCCTACAGCAACAGAATACACATTCTTCTCAGCTGCACATGGGTCGTTTTCCAAAATAGACCACATACTCGCCCATAAAGAATACTTAAGT
>PVJO010031676.1:0-14051 GCA_004026905.1 Hystrix cristata
TCTTCCTTCCACGAATTAATGGAGGTGGTCAGATCATATGATAGAGACAAAAGTCAATACTTAACCATGCCTAGAGAGCATCACTAGAAAGCAGATATGGAATATAGATATTTCTATATTATCAACGAAGTCTTTCAACGCTTCTCCCTTGGCAAACACACATACATGCACATGCACACACACACAAACACACACACACTGCCACAAAAGAAAAAAAAAATAAAAGAAACATTAGAAAAAAAGAAAAAAATGCCTCCCAAAACTCACAACTCCTCCAAAACTGATCCATAGGGCATCAATGAGAGAAAATAAAATTTCAAAAAGCTAAATCATACAAAATAATAGAAGTAAACAAGAGCAACAATACAACAAAATACAGATAGATAATGTACTAAGTGAGCTCAAAGATGACAAATAAACAGATAACTCATGTAATGAAGAAAATGATCAGAAAGCTCATAGTGTCCTTGTGTAGGAACAGAGGTCCCCATAGCTAGGGAAGAATAGGGTAAATGCGTCCTCAGACTTTAAACATAAAAGCAGCCACATCCCAACAGTTAAGGAGATAAGGCAAAGAGACAAATTCCTGGAAGGCCCCAGGTAATCTGATTAACATACAGAAAACAAACTCTGCCTTTGGACTCTTACATCTGCATTAACTAGCCTTAAGGCACCCACCCATAAGTTTGCCCTCTGCCAAAAGACAAAGGTCACAGAGCTAAAGGAAATCAAGGCAGAGGTGACAGACAAGCCCAAGAGCCAATCAGATTCCAAGGGCTGACCCAAGGGAAAAGCCTCAATAAAAAAGGGCTACAACGAAAGGACCACAAGTATTTCACTTTCCAATACTCCCTACTTGTCAAGTACCTGTCATCTCCTTTTCCCCCTTTTTCACCACTTTTCAATAAATTGCCCTCTAAATAAATTGTCTTCTCTTAATTTAAACTCGGTTTCTTTAATTCTTTATTGTAGCTGGGTTTACGATCGCCGGGAATTACATTTTGAAGCAAGACATCAGGTCATAGTAGGAAGGCAAGGGGTATCTCTAATAGTGAAGGGTTTTTGTTTTTTGTTTTTTGTTTTTCCTCCAGGTTCTTTATCTGTGCGGGCAATGAATTGCAGGAGCAAATTTAAAGCATTAGAAGTTTACTTAAGTAAGAAAAAGGAGACCGGTTTTGCCAGGGGAATCAAATAACCAGCCACTGCAGTTAGGGTTCTAAAGAGGAGTGGGAGGCTAGGGAGCTAAAGATAGAGCATGGGTTAGGGAACAGGGGAAATGAGGGTGTTAAGAGAGTAAGAGAATGAGCTTGTGGTGCTGTTCACATTTGTTTGAATTCTGTTCTCCTGAGAGTTTCTTGGGTCCTGCGAGAAGAGGGGCGATTGGAATTCCACCCCCTTAGACTGACATCAGGTCAAGGCCACTCCCCCTAGGTCATGTCCATCTTCCCAGCTAGGTCAGGCCACACATTATTCCTACCTCAATAGAAGACACTAGTAAAAAGTTAGCTGAGCAAAACAGAACACAAATTACAAGTTTAGCAAAGAATTAGGTCTATGAACAGGTACAAAAGAGAAATTCGGGACATAAGAATTTCTATTAAATATATGGGCTGCAAGAGTGACCAATATGAAGAGAGAGAGTCAAAAATAGAAGATAGGGCTGTTGCAAGGGACCATATAGTCAGAGATACCTTAAAAACAAACAGAGATCATGAAAATTGGATGCAAGAGTTGCCAAATGTTGCAAGGAACACTAATCTAAGACTAACTGGTATTAATAAAAAAATCAGAAGACAGCATGAATGACAAAACAAAACCAAACAACAACAACAACAACAAAAAAAAGACAAGCAAAAACTTGTTCACAGAAATCATAGAAGAAACATTTCCAAATATGGGGAAAGATTTTAACATACAGATAAATGATGAATACAGAACCACAAGTAGCCATAATCAGAAAAGAACTTCCCCGTGACAAATCATAGTCAAAAGCCCAGAAGTCAAACAAGAAGAGAGTCTTAAAATATGTTAGAGAAAAGCAACAAGTTACTTATAAAAATTAAAAATTATATATATTAGAATTACAGGAGATGTATCAACACACACCCTAAAGGCAAAGAGAGTTTGGAGTAAAGTGTTTCAAGCACTAAAAGAAAACTTTCTGATTAAACTAAAGTATGCTGCAAAATGATCTTCCAAAATTGATAGGGACATAGGGACATTCTATGATAAAGTCAATCTTAAGAAATTCATGACCACCAAACCAGCACTCCAAAAAATTCTCAATGATATCCTATAAAAGGAAAACAAGCCAATGATGCCAAAAATTCTAGAGGAATTAATACAGGAGGTAGAGTGAGTAGTTAAGCAGAGGGGAACATAAAAAGCAATCAGCAAGAGGAAATTAATGCAATGAGAGGAATAAATTAATAACATGCAGGAATAACTCAATCTGAATGTTTTCAACTCACCAGTCAAAAGATGCAGTTTGGCAGATTGGATCAAAAAGATAATAATGTTATATTGTATAAAAGAGACATAGTTAATCACAAAAAGAAACCCCTAGACCAGAAGAATGAAAATCAATATTCCAATCAACAAGAGCATGAGAACAAGCAGCACTGGCTATGCTACTTAAGACAAAGTGGGCTTCATATCAAAACTGACCAGAAGAGGCATGGAATTTCTCTACATATTAGGTGAGAAATTCAATGGGAAGAGATAATAATTAAAAAAATATATACACTGAACAGAGGTGTACTCAAATTTATAAAACAAATACTGCAGAACAAAAAATGATTAGATAAGTAAAACAAATACTGCTGGGAAAACAAGAAAAAAAATAGACAAATATTAACAGAACTATAATAGTGGATCTCAAAATACCACTAACACAAATAGGTAAATTAGACTGAAAAAAAAATCAACAAAGAAATATCAGCATTGAACAATACCATCAAACAAAAGGATTCAACAGACATCTATGTAGTGTTTCACCCAATGAGAGAGTACTGATTGCTCTCAGCAGCACACAGAATGTTCTCCTAAATAGACAACATATTAGCAAATAAATCACACTTAAATAATAGAAAATAATTAAAATTATCTCATGTCTATTATCATATCATATGCAGCAAAACTGGAAATCAATGGTAAAGAAACCACAGAAATTTTGCAAAAATGTAGAGACTAAACAATACATTCTTCCTGGGGATTTAGCTCACTGGTTAGAGTGCTTGCCTAGCAAGAACAAGGCCCTGATTTTGATCCTCAGCATCAAACCCCACCCCCAAAAAAAGCAAACAAAGAAAAAATAAAACAAAACAAAAGTGATGCACTCTTGAATAATCAATGTTTATTCTGGTTTCAAAATAAATTCAGGAAGAAACTAGTTCCTAGAATCAAATGATAATGTCAGTACAATATACTAGAACCAATGGAACACAATGAAAGCAATTTTAAGAGGGAAATAGATAACTCTGAAAACTCACATCAGGAAAACAGAATGAGCCCACATAAATAACCTAATGATCTACCTTAAGTGCTAGAAAGCCAAGAACAATCCAAATCCAAAGTTAATACAAGGAAGGAAATTATAAAGTTGAGAGCTTAAGTTAATACAATTGAGAGCAAAAAAAATTAATACAAAAATAAATGAATCTAGTTATAAAAACACAATGGTAATGGCAGAAAAACAGGCTCAAGGAACATAACAGAGGATGCAGAATCAACCCCCAGCACATTTAGCTGTCTGATCTTTGACAAAGGAGTCAAAACCATACGGTGGAGGAAAGATAACTACTGCCTCTATGCCTCCCAAATATATATCTTCAGATATGATCTTTGACCTTTATCATAGTTCCATATTTCCCTTTCTTTTTTTCCCCAGTATTCAGCATTGAACCCAAGGCCTTTGCACTGAGCTACATTCCCAGCCTCCCTCTCCTCTCATTTTTAAAATTTTAGATAGAGTCTTACTTAGTCATTAAGTTGTAGAAGCTATGTTAAAAGTCAATATCCCAGCGTGTGTTTTCCATTTTTTCTGAACTACCTCTAGGAATGTGGTCTGGTTTTATAGTGCCAGTACAATAATCAAATGTCATAACATCCACTGAGTTATAATGTCTTTATTGCAACCATATGTGAAGTATAATTAATGCAAACACTACAATATTTAGAGTAAGACCAGGTTAATAAACCTTACTTATAATCATTTTTGTCTTTGCACCTGACCCTCTGGAATAACTTTTTAATGAAGAATATATATACACAGCTATCTGAAAGCAAGGAATAATTTCCACATGTAGGGAAGAAAGAAGTGTATAAGAATTTTTCTGGCAAAGGGATTATCCAGATTTTTATAAATCTGCTTCCCTCTCTATCTCAGACAAATTAATTTACTTTTGCTTACATTTTTATCAAACAAATGAGAAATCAATTTTTCTCTTAACTCTTGCAAAAACAAAAGCAATGTTTAAAGTTTTAAAATTGCATTGGCTTTGTGTTTTTATTTTTTTAAATTTTATTTTAATTTTAATGGTACATTTTAGAAGTACATAAAGATAACATTCATCACAGAGGATCTGTACCTGTCTGTGATATATCTTGTTGCTTCTTTTTCCCCATTTCCCTCCCGTCTCTTCACCCCCTCATTCTTCCTTATATATAAAAGCTTTGTTTCCATTGTTCCTTCCATTTCTTATTTCTCTTGTTCCTCCGTTCCTTTCCCTCACTTTCCCTCTGCCCCTACCTTGTTCCCTTTCCCATTTGGACATTTTCTTTCCTTTCCCAATATAATACATTTCAGCCTTTATTTACAGTTTCAAATTCTGACACCAGAGAATCAATGTGATATTTAAATATGGGTGTCTGATTTATTTGACTTAAGAGTATGGTCTCAAAATGCATTCATTTGCCTATCAATATCTCAAGCTTATCATTCTTTATGGCAGAGTAGTACTCCATTGTATATATGTAAAAAAACAAACAAAAAAAAACCCAAAAAACAAAAAACAAACACATTTTCTTTGTCCATTCCTCAGTTGATGGGAACTTGGGCTGTTTCCAAGATTTAGATATTACAAACTGTGCCGCTATAAATATGGGTGTGAATATATTGTTGTGTTATGATGCTTTTAATTCTTTTGAGAAGATACCAAGAAGGAGAATAGCTGAGTCAAATGGAATCTCTATATCTAATTCCCTGAGAAATCTCCACACTGATTTCCGTACTGGTTGTAAGAGTCTACATTCCCACCTAAAGTGAAGAAGGGTTCCTTTTTCTTCACAGCCCCTGCAGCATTTGTTATTCACTGAGTTGTTGATAATAGCCATTCTTTCTCGAGTGAGGTGGAAACACAGGGTTGTTTTAATTTGCATCTCTCAAATGACCAGTGATGTTGAACAGTTTTTTAAAAAGTTTATTTGATGTTTCTACTTCTTCATCTGACAAGTATCCATTCATTTCAGTTGCCCACTTTTGGATTGAGTCTTTAAATTTGAGGGAGGTCTGATTTTTTTGAGTTCTTTATATATTTGAGATGTTAGTCCTTTGTCAGAGGAGTAGCTGGCAAAGATTTTATTCCCATTCTGTGGGTTGTCTCTTCACTCTGTTGGTAGTTTAATTTGCTATGCAAAAGCTTTTTAATAAGTTCAGGTACCGATTGTTGATTCTTTGTTATATTTCTTGGGCAGTTGGGGATTTGTTCATAAAGTCCTTGCCCACACCTATGTCTTCAAGAGTTTTATCTATTCTATCCTTCCACAGATTTAGTGTTTCTGTTTTGATATTTAGATCCTTGATTCACTTTGATTTTTAGCTTAGTGTATGGGGAAAGATACGGGTTTAATTTTAACCTTCAGCATATAGGCAGCCAGTTTTTTCAGACCATTTATTAAAGAGCCTATCTTTCTTCCAGTGAGGTTGTTTGGACCCTTTGTCAAAGATAAGGTGACTGAGAGTGTTTGGACCTGTTTCTTCATCTTCTAATCTGTTCCATTGTCCCTGGGGCCTGTTTTTGTGCCAGTACCATGCTGTTCTTACTATTGTAGCTTTGTAATACATTTTCAGGTCATGGATTGTGATGGCCCCTACTTTGCTTTGTTCCCCAGAATTGCTTTTGCTATTCTGGGTTTCTTTTGGTTCCAAATGAATTTTAGAGTTGTTTTCTCTAATTCTGTGAGGTATGCTATTGGCAATTTAATTGGGATTGTATTAAATCTATAAAGCCATTTTGGGAGTATGGCCATTTTCACTATATTGGTTCTTCCTATCTAGGAGCAAGAAATATCTTTCCATTTTCTGATATCTTCTTCAATCTCCTTTGCCAAAGTACTGTCATTTTTGTTGTGTAGATCTTTTACCTCCTTTGTTAGATTGATTCCTAGTACTTCATTTTTGGATGATATTGTGAAAGGTGTTGTTTCTCTAATTTCTCACTTGGTGAGTCTGTTGTTTGTGTCCAGGAAAGCTATTGATTTCTGAGTGTTGACTTTGTATCCAGCTATGCTACCAAATATGTTAGTAAATGTAGAAGCCTTTCGGTGGAGTTTGGCATCTTCTATATAGAGTATCATGTCATCTTCAAATAATGATAGTTTAACTTCTTATTTTCCTATCCTTATACTTTTTATTTCTTTCTCTTGTCTAATTGTCCTGGCTAATGTTTCTATAACTATATTGAATAAAAGTGCTAAGAGCAGACATCCTTGTCTTGTTCTGGAATTTAAAGTGAAAGTTTTTAATTTTTGACCATTTAGTATGACATTGGCTTTTTGTTTGTCATAGATGGCTTTTGTCAGATTGAGATAAAGGCCATCCATTCCAATTTCTGCAGGTCATTTATCATGAATGGGTGTTGGACCTTTTCAAATGTCTTTTCTGCATCTGCTGAGGTGATGATATGGTGTTTGTCCTTGGCTCTGGTATATTGTATTTATTGACTTGCATATGTTGAACCATCACTGCATCCTGGAATGAATCCTGCTTGGTCATAGTGTATAATCTTCTTGATAATTTGTTGCATTCTGTTTGCCAGTACCTTATTGAGGGTTTTTGCATCTATGTTCATTAATGAGATTGGCCTGTAGTTCTCTTTTTTTGTTGGATCCTTCTCTGGCTTTGGTATCAAGGTAATGCTTGCTTCCAGGAATGAATTTGGGAGTATTACTTCTGTTTCAATTTCGTTAAGGAGTTTGAGAATTAATGGCATTAAATCATCTCTAAATTTTCTGTAGAGTTCAGTAGTGAATCCGTTAGGACCTGGATTTTCTTTGTTGGTAGGTTTTTAATTACTTGTTCAATTTCAGTCACTGATACTGTGTCATTTAGAGTTTTTATATCTTCTTGATCCAGTTCTGTTAATTCATATTTATCTAAGAGTTTGTCTATTTCATCTGTATTTTCGATCTTATTGGAATGTGGGTTCTCAAACTAGGTATTAATGAACTTCTGGATTTCTGCAGGATCTTTTGTGATTTCACCCTTTTCACTCCTAATTGTATGAATTTGAGTCTTTTCATTCTTTCTTTTTTTTTATTTTTTTGGTAAGGTTGGCTAAGGGTCTGTCAATTTTATTTAATTTTTCACAGAACCAACCCTTTTTTTTTTTTTTTTTTTTTTTTTTTTTTTTTTTTTTTTTTTTTTTTTTTTTTTTTTTTTTTTTTTTTTCTTTTCTTTTTTTTTTTTTTTTTTTTTTTTTTTTTTTTTTTTGTGCTGGGGATCGAACTCAGGCCCTTGTGCTTCCAAGGCAAGCACTTTAACCGCTGAGCTAAATCCCCAGCCCAGAACCAACCCTTTGATTCACTGGTTCTTTGCATTGTTTTCTTAGTTTCTATTGCATTAATTTCAGCTCTGAAATTTATAATATTGTCCCTTGTACAAGCTTTGGGTTTGACTTGCTCTTCATTTTCTAGAAGCTTGAGGTTTAACATTAGGTTGTATATTAGAGCTCACCCTGTTTTTCTGATATGGGAGTTCAATGATATAAATTTTCCTCATAGAACTGCTTTTATTGTTTCACATAAGTTTCAGGAAGTTGTATTGGAATTATCATTCTATTGTAGAAACTGTCCAATTTCTTTTTTAATTTCATCTGTGACCCATTGATTGTTCAGGAGCATGCTATTTAATTTCCATGTGCTCGTGGAATTTTTGTGGTTCCTTTGCTGTTTATTTCCAGTTTCAATGCACTATGGTCTGATAATATGCATGGGATAATTTCAATTCCTTTGCATTTACTGAAGCATGTTCTATGAGCTAGTATGTGGTCTATTTTGGAGAAAGTCCCATGTGCAGCTGAGAAGAATGTGTATTCTGATGTTGTTGGGTGAACTATTCTGTATACATCTACTAGGTACATTTGTTCAAGAGTTTGGTTTAGTTCTGATATTTCCCTGTTGACTTTTTGTCTAGTTGATCTGTCTATTTGTGACAGTCCAGTATTGAAGTCCCCCATTACATTTATATGTGGCTTATTTGGTGTTTCATTTCCATCAATAATTGTTGTACGTAGTTAGGTGCACTGGTATTTGATGCACATATATTTAGGATTGTCATCTCTTCTTCTTGGATTGATCCCTTTACAAGGATGCATTGGCCCTCTTTTTCTTTCTTAATGAGTCTTGGCTTCAAACCTCTCTGTCTGCCAATAGAATTGCTACTCCTTCTTTTTTTCTGGGTTCCTGTCTCATGAAGTATTGTTTTCCATTCTTTAACTTTCAGTCTATGAATTTCTTTTTGAACTAAATGTGTTTCATGTATGTAGCCTATTGCTGGGTCTTGCTTCTTGACCTATCCTGCCAGTCTGTTTCTTTTGATTGGTGAGTTGAGACCACATACATTGATGATTAAAACTGACATATTTTGACTTATTCTTGTCATATTATTGACCTATTTTTGGCTCCCTATTTTTTCCTTATGATTAATTACTTGCCTTGCCTGAAGGATTCATTCTGTTGCAGTGCCTACAGAATGTTGTAGTCCTCATTTTGTCTTTCCAAAATGTCCTTCAGAATATTTTGGAGTGCTGGTTTGGTGGTCATGAATCTCCTCAGGTATTCTTTGTCATGGAAGTGTCTTACTTCTCCATCAAGTTTGAAACATAGTTTTGCTGGGTACATCACTCTCAGCTGAAAATTGTTGCCTTTAGGGCTTGAAAAATTTCACTCCAAGCTCTCCTTGACTTGAAGGTTTGTGTTGAGAAGTCTGCTGTTATTCTGATGGGATTTTCTTTATAGGTTATTTGTTTCTTTTCTCTAGCAGCTTTCAATATTCTGTTCTTGTGTTGAATTTCTGAAATCTTGACTATTATATGCCTTGGGGTAGATTTTTTTGTTGGTCATGGCTAATTGGAGTTTTGTATCCCTCACTTGTCTGTATGTCCAGTTCTTTATCCATACTTGGGTTGTTTTCTGCCATTATCTGTGAACAGGTTACTCATGTGATTTGTGCTATCTCCTGCTTTTTCATTCACTCTGATCAATCTCATGCTATTTATCTTTGTGTCATCTAGAACCTGTTGTATTGCTTTTTCATGCTCCCTTACCATTTCGGAGAACTCTTTCTTTTTTGCATCATTAACCACAATCTTGTATTCTATATCTAAAATTCTCTCTTCACATTGTTTCATTCTACAGCTGATACTTTCAATGAAGTTTTCATTCACTTGGACATCTGTTTGAATCTATTTCATGAATTCCTTTTCTTTTCTGTGTTGGGCATTTATGGTCTAAATCATTTTTCTAAGCTCTTCTATTTTTTCTTTTTTTTTTTTTTGTCTGCATCTGCTCTAGAGTTAGTAATCATGTCTTTCCTTTTAGAAATGATTTCTGCTATGATGTTTTCTAGAGCCACATTCATCTGCTTTGTTACTTCTGCTGTTACTGCTTCCAAGAGTCTGGGTGGGAAGCTTTCAGATTGTTCCACTTCATTACCCCCTGGGTTTGCTTTTGGCGAGCTGGAGGTATGGGGTTGCACCTTATTTTTGTGTCTTCTCATTTTCTGTTTTTTTCTTCTTTGGTTTAGTTCTTGGATTGGTGCTTATGAGTTGCCTGTGGCAGGTAGCTTTTTTTTTGTTAGTTTTGAGAACCTTTTGGAAATGACTACTTCCTCAGAGTTGTCTCACAGGTGTAGCTGGTTTTTATGTTCTGAGTCTGTTGCAAGATCTTGCCTCTTCAATTTATTGGGGCTGAGAATTTGCTGTCTATTTGGCTGTCCCCTGGTTCTTTGACTGTGTCCTATAGTAGTATTTGTGACCCTCTACCAATCTCAATCTTGGCATGCAAGGAAGAACTGAGTAGAACAATTCTGTCACCTTGGGTAAAGTGATGCAATCAGCAACAATAGTATCAAACTCAGTCTAGAAAATTACATACTGTTGTAACTGTTGATCTGCCCACTTAATCCATATGAACTAGATTTGTGGTTATATAACAATATCCAAAATAAACCAGAAACTTGTATGCAGTAAATATGCCCTCAGTATGGTTATTTTCTCTCAGCAGAGAAAATTCAAGATAGATTAGGAGGAAAGGATAGAGAAATAGGAGAAGAGAAAGAGATGAGAAGCAAGGTTGGAAACCATGGGGAAGTTATGCAAATTTTGGGGAACTAGTAAAGAAAACAGGAGGGAAGGAGACAAGGAAGAAGTGAAAATAAGGACAGAACAAAAATATAACAGAAAATAACTAGAAAGTCACTGTCCTATAAAAATAACAAAAAAAAAAAAAACAAAAAGAAGAGCAGAGAGGGAAAAAATATTAAAAAAAAAAAAAAAGAAAGAAATGTCCTCTTCCAGACGTGTCTCTGCTGTCACTGGTAAACAGAGAAGACAGTCCCAGGTCCCTGTTAATTAATCCCAGTAGTAGATTTTGGCAGGGTAGTGAGTGTTCCCCAGTGAGTTCAATAGTAAGGCTTTGCCAATTCCATTGACGTTCAGCCTGATCACTGGCTGTGGGGTTGAAACCCAACTTGTTCAGCTGGAGACACACTGTGTATCTCCCACTGGTTTGAACTCAGTTCCCTGCCAGTTTGAATTTGGCTTCTTTCTCTCCTGCCAATTTGAGTTTGAACTCTGTTCCACCTTGCCCTGCACTGCCCCATCACAAAAAGCTGCTAGCAGCTTTTCAGAGTCTGACCTTGGCCCCTTTCCAAGATGGCCATTGACTAATCACCACTCTCCTGCGTACCATTTGAGATCAGACTACTCAGGTAACTCACCAGCCACTGCAGTCTTCAGTGTCCACAGCTCCATTCCGTTGATGTGTCTTTCCATGGAGGTCTCTGGGGTCTCCAATAGTCACTGTGCATCTGCAGGCTCAAACTGTGTCACTCGTGCTGAGAGCTGGGGCTATGAGGTGGGGCCTTGATTCGGGCTGTGAGCCGAGCCTGTGAGCCCAGACCTTTACCGGGGACTGTGACACAGGGGCCACATGCCAGAGGTGTGAGGCGGGGCTCTAAACTGGAGCCGCGAGCCAGAGCTCTGGGAGAAAGTGCTGTCCGTCCTTCTTCTTCTGAGCTGGTCTCTCCTTTTGCTTTCCCCGTGGGCTTCAACTCTTGCTCCAGCTCACTGATAGATCCTGAGAACACACTTCCCTCCTTCTTCTCTTCCCTAAATTGCTATATTCCTGTGTCTGGACAACAAATCACAGAGAGTCTCTTACTCTGCTTCTTTCTACTCTGCCATCTTCCTGGAAATCTGGCTTTCATTTTTAAACCTATGGCATTTATCTTCCCCACTGGAAAGGTCAAACTAATATTTCTTTTACATTATCAATATGACTTAAGACAGGATTTAAAATTGCCATAAGATAACTGTAGTAATGTTTTGTATTCTTTCTTTAAAATTTGTGAGTATATTGTGTGTCTTCCAGAAAACTCTAGGAGACTATGAATGTATTGTTTGAGGTTTTATTTTATCTAGGAAGATAAAATAAAGACATTGCTAAATCCATACTAGAATAAAACTTAAAATATGAAGAGATTTTTAGTTCATTTTAAGCAAACCTCTATCACCAATTTGTATTTTAGGTTAGCTTCTATGTCTTGATCACTTAGAAGTTGCTGCCAAGTAGAAGTAAACACTTTCAGAGCAATGCCATTGAAATTTTCTGTAGCAATACCAATAGGAAGTTAAGAAATTCCTGTTTGAAAATGTAATTTTGAGTAAGTTTCATAAGTAAGAGGGTAGTGTGCTCACTTTTTACATTTTATCGATGTAATTTTAGGGGCAAAAATTAAGAATATATCGAATCTAACATACATTCAAGTCTCCCTTTCGCCTTTGACCTTACAGATTCTTTTCTAATACATTGGATAATTGTATCTAAAATATTTAAAGAGCTCTATGAAATTCAAAGAGAACAAATGTCAACATTCTAAAATGATGACTTTGCTGAAAAGAGAGACAGGGTCAAAATTAACTCATTTTGGAATATGTGCTGACAGGGTTGATTTGCATTGCTTGATTGATTTGTAAATATTTTATATAAAAGTTTTTAGATTTATATCTAAAAACGTAGGTTAAAAGGTTAAAAGTTTAAAGTTAAAACTTTTAACCTTTAGGCTAAAAGTTTAAAAGGTTAAAACTTAGGTTAAAAGTTTACTGCATCATTTATTTATAATTACTTTTTAATTAAGCCTCTGGAGAAAATTTAGCACTCAATGCTCATGTAGTAATATTTGGTTAATTTTGGTAGGGAATTTCTTACATTAGTTCAAAGAGGTAAAAATCACTATTGCTATGGTAGTCCTTAAAAGAATGCCTCTTACGTTATCAGATTCAAAAATAAATATTTAAAAGGACCTTCAGCTGTGTATTATTCTCACTCTTGGTCATGAGCCACTAAGATAAATGACAGCAACTCTAAAGAAACTTATACAACAAAAGGTTAAAAGAGAATAGGTTTATAAAACCAAACTAAAGATCCCTCCCAAAACTAGCTCTTAGTTGCCTGAGGTTTATTTACAAAGACCTTTAAAACAAGAAAGCTGAAATTTTGTGACCTAGATTCCTGTTCATTGAAAGTAAGCTTATTATCACTAAAAGTTCTTGGAAATCAAAATAGAATATCATTCTCAAAGATTTCCATAGAAAAGGCTGGCCAATTCCCCTCAAAATCATATTTTCTTAGTTTACCACAAATAGAAACATTTAGATGGACTTTTCAGGAAATATAATACCATGAGTCAGCCACAGCTTGAAAGTATGCTGAGTTTAATTACTCTTTGAGATCTTGGAAAATAATGAATGGAAATAGTTATGAAATAAAAATTTCTACTGAGTGATTTTTTAGAAAAAATAGTGAAAATAATTTTTCAAGTTTATTTTCACCAGATAATTTAGCTACAATGGCATGTGAGAAACATTTGTTTATTTTTTCTTCCCTAATAACTTATTGTTTCCTGATCAGAAAATTATTTTATTCTTATTTGTAGTGAATAGAGGAAGTACAGAAAGGAACAAGGAAGCAAATACAAATCATTCATCCGAAGCAATTGTTGATATTTTGATATATTTTTTAAACATTTTTGATTGAACTGACAAGAGAATGAAGACTTTCATTCCATTGTCCTGCTATCTAATTCCATTGTCTAATGAACTGCTGGAGAATAGAAAAATATGAACACTCCAGTTTTACATGTAATTTGTGATGCACTTTATGCCCAGGTCATTTCCTAATTGTATAAAAATTTTAATTTCGGGCATAATTTTCTTTACTCCAGGAATTTTCTTTACTCCAAGAACTTCTATCTCTGTTTTTGATAACTACAAGCCATATATGTTATCCTTTCAAACCTTACATGCTCATTTCTGTGACTTTCTTGCTTTCAATGATCTCCCATACCATCCAATATTTTGTCCTATGTTTGCGTTCATCTTGTCAATGCCAAGCAGAACTGTGATTAAAATCTCCTATCTTTTCAACTAAAATCTTATATTTTCCCAATTCAAATAACCCTTTGACACCTTTAGCACCTTCAGTCCAATGAGTTTAATAACTTTTTCCACCATCCTTTGTAACACCATGATCTCTCCCTCTCCCTAAAATGT
>PVJO010031677.1:0-14066 GCA_004026905.1 Hystrix cristata
TCCCAAAATAAAATCTTTCTTCAAATGTTTTCCTAGGTGCCCAGTTGTAGAGAAAACAAATAGGAGGTGCAACACAAGCGATTTCTTCACACTGGCTGCAGAACAAGGTTCTGCTGTAGCAATCCAACTCCACCAAGGTGGGGTCTGCATTCAGAGGCAGAGATGGGGCATGTCCCGGGCCAACCCAAGGAGAATTAGCAACACTGCTAGAAAATACACGGTGTGTGAGGGGGCCTCCCGGAGCCCCCTCATCCTGGAAGGGCAGGGAGGGGAGGACGGAGTGAGGAGGGCCGAGGAGCAGGGTCAAAAGTCACCCCCCAGTACTTCCCTGAGCACCCTTTCAAGCAGCCATGGGCAACACTCAAGAAATAAAGGATTTATGCACAGAACGCAATACACATCATAGAATTCACCCCGCATTACCACCCATGTGGCCGTTTGTTTCTCCGAGAACAAAACTCCCTCAAGGTCCTGGCCTCCTGATAACTCTGGGGTCATTTTTCTGACAAAATACATTCCCGTTCACACCAAACATGTGACTGTCCCTTTACCAAACACATACAGAGAGTCCTTTTTTGGACTATTTGTACTTCATCTTCACAGCAGCTAGTGTGATCCTGGCCAGCTCATTCTAAGCCCCAAGCCACACTCTGGCCCTCACCCAATCCACTGACACTATCAGCCTGATTTTTCTCTTTAGAGTTTATCTAACATGTTAAGTATTGTTTTATTTTTGGCCTACTTCTCCCCACTAAAATAGAAGTTCCACCAGGGCAGGGATCTTTAGCTGCTTTCTTCATTGCTGCTTTCCCTGTGCGCAGGGCAGTGCCTGGTGCAGAGTAAATGCTCAATTAATGGTAAGTGAATGGATGAATTCTATTACTGACTGAACAAATGTATGGGTAATTAAATTCCCACTATTACTGAATTCCCATTATCAAGAAGCAGGACAGAAGAGGCAAACCTTACCAGACTAGCTGCACACAGAAACAGAGCCAAGTCCAATTTTATTTCCACTCCAGTGTCCAAGAAGTATGAGATTCCAACACAGGACAATCCCCAGTGGATTTTCTTCCAGGCTCACCTGTCTGGCGGCCCCTCTACTACCCTCAATGATCAGAAAGTAACCTCAGAGTTTAGACACCAGGGACAGTAATTCCAAAATAATGTCTCAAATCCGTTGTACCAAGAATTCCATTTGCACCCAATAAGCATCTACACATCTCCATTTTCCAATGTCATACACTGTCCCTGGGCTAGTCCTCCTTCTTGGGCCACCAGGTCAGAGATACCTACCATTAACAAATATCCAACACAAACCCCACAAGAGAAGCCAAGAAGAAACAGGAAGAAGATATAATTTCACCCCAACTTTAAACTAACCTGCTCAATCCAACATCAGGTCATAGTACACCGTGCTTGGTTCCAGACACAAATTCCATTTTGAACTCAAGAACCACAGAGCAGAAATTTAACTTCCTACTTGGAGAGAGACAAAAGACCAACATATCAAGCTCTGCTCAAGAAATCCAGTAACCACAACTCTTTTGCTATTTTTGTTCTTCCAAGGTGAAAAGTGACCCCGGAAAAAACAATTCCATCAACGTCCCCGTGTGTAGCAACATGGAGAACAGAATAACCCTGAAGGAAACCAACACTGCCACGTGTACTAAAGAAGCAAAGTCTTGGGCTCTTTAGTCTTCACATCCCCTTCCATCTTTGTGCTCTGAGCTCCTGTCTGCTGCTCCCAAACCATGTACCCCATTGTCATGGGCCCTCCAGCTCATACATGTGCAGCAATGACGGGAACGGCTGGTGTCTGCAGGCAGGCACTTTGTGAGCGTCATCTAGCACACACCCCTTATCAACTCTAGGCGGCAGCTGCTATGCGCTTTGGAAGGATGTTTAAGATCCAAACTATAGTACCATATTATCTCAATGCTGAACTATAAAAACATCTGATCTCAAATCTTAGGCTCATAATAACTCTACTACACAGCAAGGGTCCAGTAGTTAATGTATTACAAGCTAACTTTGTGAAACAAAAGTCCATAGAGAAATTAAATGTAATCTGTAAAGACGCGGGGCTGCATTCTCTCTGTTAATCAGTACAAAACCTAAAGCCACCTAAACGGAACAGGCAACATACAAAACACTCGATAAATGTAGACGTGACATGTTTTTCTGAAATATATCTCACCTTCTTCAGTATTTCTCTTTGCTAAAAATTGGTTTCATCACGAAGAGAACAATTCTCCAGTTCAGCAGAGTTTCTTATAACATTACGAGTACCCAAGGAATGAATAGCTGCTCTTTAAAGCAAACACTAAAGTCACATTGAGAGAGAGCTGTGACATAAACGTTCTCCAACATTAATCCAGCCTTCTGCATGCCCGGGCTCCAATGCCACCCGTACACTGAGGAAACCCACGATATAAAACGGGACAGGAAGAAAGTACAGCTCTTCAAAACAGCCGCACAAACTCCCCATGCTATTTAAAATGCTACAAAGCACATGCATTTTCCTCAGGTAACAACATCATGGCATAAATCTTCACGCTCCGAGTCTCTTTAATGGGTTTTCCAGAACAATTTTTTTTTAATTATTATAGTTTAAATAGGAAAAAAATATCCTTCTCAAACTCTTACTCAAAAATCTAAGTCTTACACAAAATCTAAAATAATTTGATAACACATTCCAATTCGGAAAACGTGCCAAAGTACTTCGCGATCTTGAGGACGTGCCTATAAAAATGTCACACTTCAAACTTCGCACTCGAGCCTCAGGGAGCCACCGCACTGCTACAGTTCACACAACTGTGCCGCGTGAAAAGCTCAGCGCAGTGCAATGCCTAAAGCGCTGCCCAGTTCTAGACACAAAACCAACCACACGGAGGGTTTCCCCAGCAGAGCAGTGTCCAGCGGGCACCCAGATGCCCACGTAACGAGGGTTGTGTCGGTTCTGCAAGAACATCGGTTTTCCCCTTTCTTCCTCGAGACCAAGCCCTCTGCAGAGGTGCACCCATCCGATGGCAAAGACACAGGCTCCAGGGCAGACCCAGCCCGCCAACGGCCGCCGCTCTCTCCGCTGCCACACGGGAAGTCAGCCCATGGTTTCAGGCAGGCCCAGACCCCACAGTTGAGAGCAGAGGTTTTTAGGAAAGTTAAAAATAACAACGAGTGCCGAATTTCTGGCCACTCAAACGGTAAAAATAGAAAAGGCCGGCAGAAACTGTAAGGCAGGAAGAAGGAGAGGCTGTCATTTATTCAAGGAGAGGAGGGATTACGCTCATGTAATTTGTGCAAAGCAGCCTTGCCCTTTCTCTCCAGACGTGGAGAGCTTCCCGTCTGGCTTCTCTCCGACGCACTCTGTAAGCATGGAGCAAAAAAGTACAAGTGTACTTCTGTCTGAACATACAAAGAGTTACCCAAAAAAGTAATCCAAGGCGGACCCGCTAGCAGTATCTGGGAGGCACCCAGAGCAAAGATCTGATTATGAAAAGGAAAAGGGAGGAGGGTGTGTGGGATTTGTTTTCAAAGTCTGGGGCAGGGGTAAGCCTGGAAGACTAGCACTGTTTTTCAAAACACACATTAACTCAATTGCTGGATAAGATTTCTATCTCATAAAGTTCACCTGGGAGAATAGGCTGGCCACGGACCAGGGCGGCAGAAAACAAAGCAGGCCTAACCTTTGCTTATCACAGGATGCACCTAGGCCCATTCAGGTACACAGTCCTTTTAGGAGCCCATAACGTGTACTATAGGGAAAATGCCAATGTTGCAAAACTATGTCTATCTAACACCCCCTTGAAACACATAAAATGCTTCACTACTTAATAACATAGTGAGTTTTAAGAAAGTCAAGCTTGCCAGGCGTGGGGGCCCATGCTTGTAATCTCAGCACGGGAGGCTGAGGCAGGAGGATCGGCGTGAGTTTGAGGCCAGCATGGGTTATATAGTGAGTTCAAGGCCAGCCTGAACTACATAGTGAGACCCTGTATCAACAAAAGAAAAGAAGGTACAGCTAGCTGAGAAAGATTCATGGTAAAATTAAATTTTGAAATTGAAATATAGCTCCTAAATTGTAGGGATATTAGGATTATAAATCTCCACTCTAGAATATTTACATTGAACTACAGCCAAGGTCCCTGTCGAGAGATTTCTTTTTTCTTCTTTTTAAAATAAAGTGGTAAGAACTGTGTCACTTCTATGAAATGTTAAACTGTATTCCTTCTTGCCATTTCCACTTGAAACTGAAATTCATTTCCCTATAAATATTTTAATACCACTTTCCTCTGAGCAGGAACAATCCATCAGAGAACAACTGCTTCACAAGTGCATGCACAAGTCACACAGTAAAGGTCCTGGGTGGAAGAGAGGTTACTACACCCTGGAAAATATGAGTCTCGAGAATGTCTATGTAGGATGAAGAAACAGATACTACGGCCAACTTCTAATTTAGACAAAGTCTCTCCGTTTCTCCATTTTTAAATTTCTAACTTTTTCAAGCTTTATTGAGGCATAACTGATATACAAAAATTAACAGCATTTGCCAGGTGCGGTGGCACACACCTGTAATTCCAGCCCTCGGAAGGCTGAGGCAGGAGGACTATTTCAAGTTCGAGGCCAGCCTCAACTACATACTGAGACACTGTCTCAAAAAGTCAAATATAAAATAAAAATAACAGTGAATACTTCCTTCAAAATTCCAAATTCACCATATACTGCGTATTTCCTTTCTTCTGTACCATCAAATATCAAGCTAATTTTGCTTTGCTTGACTTTTTCTCAGTGAATCTGTTACAGGTTGACTTGTTGGGTAAAGATATATCGGATAAAGATATGCTGGAGTCCTAACTCCAAATACCTCAGAAGGTGACCTTATGTGGAAATAGTCTTTACAGAGGTACTCAAGTTAAAACAAGGTCCTAAAGTGGGCCCTACCCCAACAGGAAGGGTACCCTTAAAACTGAGGTGATCAGAACCTAGATGTACACAGAGGAAAGAGGATGTAAAGACACGAGGGGAATCAGGCCACCTACAAGCCCAGGACAGCAGCCTGGAAGAGCATCCCTCACAACCCCCAAAGAAACCAACCTCTCAGACACACTGACTCCAGAACTGTAAGACACTCAGTTTCTACCATTTAAGCCACTCTGTTTTGGGTACTTTGCTACTTCAAAGTCTAGCAAACCACTACAGAGCCCATGAGGACTTTTTAGTTTGAAGTCTTCCCAAACTATCTCTGCCCTCATCCAAACGAGAACTTTGCCAGGAATTAATGTCACATTTATTAGGCTGTAATTTCTATAGTCTGTCTCTTCCCCTTTCTAAAAGTGAAGTGGAAAATTTCCCCATCCCTGAAGCTCCATTCTGCAAACAGTGTCAAAAGGAATAGGCACTAAGAGTTACTACGCCTAATGCTTCTATGGTGCCCACCCCACATCAACTACAGACTTGAAACAGTTGCCAGAAGATGAGGTAATACTCTATCACCAACCACTGACACTCTGCATCCACTGCAGACAGGGAAAGTAACACAGCCTCACCACTTCACAGGGAAAGAAACTGAGGCACAGCGAGGGAAAGTAACTAAACCCACCGAGCCCCAGATGCCATCTCTCGCTTTCCCACCACATCCCTGCTCACTGCTCAGGCCATGTCGCCATGGCTGTGGTCCCAGCACCAACTCCACAGAGCACTCTTGGGTCCCCAAGCTGTTACTCCTCTGGGTCTTGAGATTTAGAATTCTTTGGCCTTGAAGAATGGCTGGATGTGTTCTTACTACTAGCTCTCCTTTTATTGTAATTTCTTCTGATGATTTAGATCATTGCTGGTTGTAACTCTATTCTTCTTGAAAGGATGAAAGCCAAGTAGAAATCAAAAAACTACTTTTTTCTTCACTATCGTTTGTTTATTATCACAGTGTCTCTCCCAAGCCACAGTCCATCTCTTTTACTTTTTCTTGGCATATAAATGCTTTGAACACTCCTCTGTCTTTAAGCTTTTTCACAAGCTATTACCCTCTGTGGCCTCTAGCTTTCCTGAGCTGACTCTGTTTGTGCCCTTTTAGGAACTCTCAGCCATCCATCATTTAAACTGTGGGCTGGACTCAGCTGAGCTCAGAACCTCTGTTTTTAAGATGTATTCTCCCAGTTCTTTCTCTGCAACAATTACCACTTTTTCCACCAGAGCTTTATTTTTCAAAGTCTTCTCACTTCAACTGTATTTCATTCTATTCTTTTTGCTGTAATTTGGATCTAAAACGTCCCCCAAGGCTTAGTTCCCAGCTTGGCACTACTGGGAGAGAGTGAAATCCACAGGTAGGGGCTAGTAGAGGTCTTGGACCACAGGAGACACACCCTTGGAGGGGTCTGTGGGACCCTGGGTTGGTCCTCTTTTTCTCTTGTCCTGGCCATGAAGTGGATTTGTTCTGTTTCACACTTCTGCCATGATGCACCGCTTTGCCACAGGCCCAAAGGCAATGGGTCCACCCAAGCATGGACTGAGCCCTCCAATACCATGAGCCAAAATAAATCTTTTCTCTACAACAGTTGATTTATTGCAGGAATTTTCTTACAGTAATGGAAAGCTAACACACCTTCTTTTGTTTACTTGGCAAATCTTTATTAAAGGCCAACTGCAAGCCAAGGAATGTACTGGGAGGAGTAAAATGCTATGTGGCTCCTGTCCATAGAGAGCTCTCAGAGCAAAGAGCTTCTTGAAGAAACGTGGCCCCACCCTCCCCTCCTACACTGCCGATAGATTTTCCTGAAGTCTGCGTGTGATATGACCAGCAGTTCTTGCCTTCACGCTCAGGGATTTCAAATAACAGAGATTGCTTGTTCCAAAATCTTCAGGACTCCTAGGAGCCCACCACTCAATTCTTACTTGTTTTCCACATTCAGTCCAAAGCAGCTTGAAAGCAGTGAAACTAGAAACCAAAGCAAAACAAGGAATCGGGTGGAATTTTTCTCTCACACTTTCAGCAGATAGCGCCAAAGTGCCAGCAGGTTGTGAAGCTTCCAGACAAACAGTACACAGTCAGCCCTGCAGTGGAGAAAACTCCACGTCCCCTTTGTCTTGTCCTCATTCAAATGCTCACTGTCACCTTTTACCCTCAATCTCCTCCTTCCATACATGGATTCCCCTACCAGACAATTTTCAACACACAAACCTTCCTGCTGCCAACATCTAAGTCCTGGCCCATGCCTGTCCCGCCACGGTGACACCCTTCTGCCCTTACTCACCTTCTCTGGTGTCTATGCACTGACGCGGATGCGCAATCCTACATGTTCCCCCATCAATCTCTTTGGAGTAATACTTGATCCCCTCCCTTCAGGTACCTCCTTTATGTGACCACCTGTTTTCTTCTGCTACAGAATTAATTTTTAAATCCTGGGAAGCCCAACCCCCAGGATACACCACAGAAAGGAGCCAGGCTATCAGACAGAAGACTGCTGTATCCCATTCAGAATAAAGATTTTTTAAAGTCAGCTAACACACGCTCACTCAGTGTCTGTTACAAACTCACCACCATATAGAGGGAAAAAACAACATGCTTTTCTTTCAGTGTCTGCCAAATTGCCCTTATACAGGACGCTCCTTGCAGCAGCCCCTGTGAACAAATCGTTTGTGTTCATGGACACTACTCAGCCCTTCAGGCACACAGAACACAAGAAACACACAAACGAACCTGCTTCCCGACTCCCAGCCAACCCAACACGACATTACATAACCAGTTCTCAAAAAAAGGCCACAGAGGCAACCCCTCTAAACAGGATTTTCCTTCTTTAGCAGCCACAGAGGAAGCTGTGCTAATATGGTGTTTCTATTCCCAACAGGAATAACCCTTAATTATTATGTGCCTGAAGCATCGAAATTTTTAAATAGAATTTCACATAACATTAAGAAAATTGGAGAACAACGTCACTGGCAACAGAAAAGACTTTAAACAGAGAAAAAGAGAAACAGTGGAAAGAGGTGGGGGGAGCATGATCTCTTTATGAAGTTCTGGAAATGGGGAAGAAAAGGCATGTGGTTACAGAAACAATCCTATGTGAGAAAATAAAATTCTTCCATGAAAGAAGTATAGACTTCTCGTTCATTACAGATTTAGCCACTGATCCCTGATCAAATTTCAGGAAAGAAAGCGATTAGACCTATTTCCAGATCAATATATATGATATGCGAGTTAATGTATATATGGTCTTTTGTCAAAATCACAGGATTTGCTCCTAAGAATCTGGGAGCAAAGTTGCACCAAGGTGATTTTATCAACTACTTTTGTAGGTGGCATTATTCTCCTCCTTGGTCCAGGTGCAGGACAGCAACCCATCATCTAGCTATCAATTTCAGTATTTCCCCTGACCAGAAGACATGCCACGAAGTAGTCCAAGCATGGCAGGCTCCAGTTGAGACTCTCACACAGATGGCAAAGAGGGTCTAGTCCATCTCACTGGGACCAGCCCTGACCTCAAGAATGGAATTTGCTGATAGGGAAGACTTATTTAGAAAAACCAACTATAGAGAGTTATTTTGAGGGTCTTTCTATGGCCAGCAGCTGTTTATGTACCTTATCCAACTTCTGGTGACTAAATAAGGATGGTGGACTTCATATCATTCTTATTAGAAGGGAACAGGAACATTCACGATGTCAACAAAAAGGACATTTGATTGAAGACAAGGTAAATCACACCTGTTAGATAAAAACGAATTTGACTGCTCTTGGTCTATAGTTCCTGGGAAAGATACTTTAAATACTTGAAATTTCCTGAGTAACTGGAGTTTCTCTATTATTCATGAGCACTCTGGACATATCAGAATATCTTCTTTCAAAAAGGAAGGGAATCAAAAGATGGATAAATGTCAGGGGAGGGAAGGGAAAAGGGAGGAAAAGAGGAATCGAGATGTATTGCGTACATGTACCAATTCCCCATAAAGAATGTAAGCATGTGTATTATAAATATGTACTAACATATACAAAAGAAAAGATGGATCAAGATATAGGTCAGCTGCTTCAGAAAGACCAACCATAGAATTAGGTTGGGGTGTTGAGTGCAGTGATATTAACCAAGCCCCTCCAGGGAGGGAAGGGGTGCTAGAGAGTAAACAGTCATATAGCAATGAATGGATTGATCATGCCCAAACAATGATCCCCCACTAAGCACTCTGGACCAAAGCTTGGTAGAGACTCCTGGTTGACAAACACATTGATGCCCAGGACTCTCCAGGACTTTGCCCGATGTGTCTCTTCGTTTGGCTGCTCGATATATATCATTTAGGATGAAATTATAACCTGTAAGTACAAGCACTTTCCTGGGTCCTGTGACTCATCCAAGCTAATTTCATATCTGAGAGCACCGGAAAAACTTAAATTTGCGACTAGTTGGTCAGAAGCGTGGGTGAATTGAGAATTCCTGGACTTGCGGCTGGCATCTGAGGTGAGTGCAGTCATCGCGGGCTGCGCTACATCCCTAACTTGTGAGGCCACACTCACTTATTCCAGGTGGTTAGTATCAGCTCACGCTGCAGCATTGCAACACCCCCACTCAATGCCTTAAATGCTTGCCAGCAACAGTCCCTTTCAGAAGCGAATCTGCAGCTGACTTGACCTCCTCTCTCCCCAGTACCCGTTCAACCCAAAGTAACTCTTAGGCAGGAAGGCATAAGATAGACAGCAAACTGGCAAATCACTGTATTTAATTAATGATGAAAATTATTTCTGACTTTTATTAAATCCTCATTCTGTGCCTGAAACTCTGCTCAATTTGTTTAATTATTCCAATGAATTCTTAATCCTATGTGTTCAAGTCTATCCTTATACCCATTCTACAGACAAGGATACTGACACTTAACAAATTTGGTGAAGGCTTCAGAGCTAGCAGCCCACTCTGGCAGCAGAGGAAGAAGGTCAAATAGAAATGGGCAGAGAAGATTGTGAAAAGTCCCGGATGGTTGTCAGAATTCCAACTTCTTTTCTGTATGGGCAGCCATCAAATATGAAGCAAACCATGTTCTGAAAGACAACAGTGATGGGAGTCTTTGAGAAAGAGAAAGACTGGAACAGAGAGACCAATCAGGGAACAATGGTAAGGTCCCTGCCGATACAGAAGAGAGCCTGGAGCCTGAGCCAGGGGAAACGCAGAGGAATGGATATGTGAGGATGGGCGGGAGGTAAGGAAGATGACAGAGACGCAGGAAGTGCAGGAGCTGGGAGGTACCGTGGAAGAGGGGCTAGGGGAGAAGGAAGCAGATGAGGCAGGCGAACAGACATCAACACGTCTGTGCAAAGGGTACGCCCTCCTGGATGACGTGTGAGTACGTACTGAGTGCCACTGCTCTGTGCAGTCTGATGGAATTCATGCTCCTGAGCCAGTAATGGATAATGAAGTGCTATTTAAAGACCATATTCGATACCCAGGCAACTGATTAGCTACCCCCCTCCATTCCAGGTCTGCATCCCCTGGACCAAGCACAGCCATCTTATTCCTCCAAGCTCTCTGGCTTGGCTTTGCACCTGCCTTCCAATGGGCAATGAGCATCAGGCGAGCTAACAAGGATTTTTGTATAAATGGCTTTTTAGACCACTGAGTTGAAGTAGAAGTAGAACAGACCACCAGTCTGGTTATTGATCGATGATTCAGGAATGCACACATCGAACAAGTGATTTGCTAGATCCTCCCAGCAGTCAGTGGGAATGAGTCAACAGAGTGGGTGGCAGGTCAAACAGGAACTAAATGCAAAGCCACTCCCTCAGGGACCTCAGTAGGAAAATGCAAAGCTCGCTCTAAACAAAATGAACGCTGGGTTCCAGGGCCACAGTCAGTAACAGCCATTCAGACCTGATGCATTCACAAGTAGCTTCCTCCATGGCTGTGTGGGCCCATCTAGGTACCAATAGAGACCTGCAGAACCATCTGATTTGTTAGCAGGACTTCGCTGAGTTCCAACAGCAAACCTGAGCACAGAAGAATCAATAATAATCCTTCTCACTTGTCTCTGAAATGTGCGGGTTACTCCGCTCATAAATATTCTCCAACTGTTAAAAGCCTACAGCTGCGTACCTTGCTCACTGTAGAGCAGAAATAGAAAGCAAGAGAAAAGAAATTCAACTTTTGCTGCCTCTAGAGACTCTGAGTGGCCTGGCACGCTGCAGACAGTGTCAGGCGTGGCTGCGTCTGCATCTCCCTTTCTCCCCGACATTCCCGGAACTACTTGCTGAAATGCTCATCTGAAAACGTTTAAAGAAGATGTACCAAAATGTACTCTCACATTGATCCTTGACACATAATCAATACACCTTTAAGCGCACACATCTAGATCTGGCATTAGCCTTGCATTTTGCCGTGATTCAGGTGATACTTGCCAGGCTTCATCTCAAATCTTTTCTAATCTGATGACATTCCACAATAAATGAATCATCATCAACGGACACTGCACATCACGGGCACTTTTTGGAAACCTGTTCAAATGGAGCAGAGCTCAGTACATGATTTGTAAGTAGGGTCCTCTACAATGATTTCAAGATATAAACGCCTTTGACGTTGTCAACGGTGCGATATGGTCACTGAGAGTCGGAGCATTTCACATATATACCAGAATGTTTTCATTCGGATCAAAGCATGTCCTTCTCTGCTTTCCAATCACTCAGTCATGACACAAATAAAAAAAAAAAGTCATCCTTTCCTATCAAGTACTACTTCAAGGAGTAACGGTCTTATTTTTTCTGTGAGGTGTGCAATTTAGAAGTCATTCTATGAGTTTGATCCCCAGCACCACAAAAAAAAAAAAAAAGAAGTCATTCTAGCTCTGCGTAGTGACATACACCTGTAACCCCAGCACTCAGGAGGCTGAGGCAGGAGGATCACAAGGAGTTTGAAGCCAACCTGCTGGGCTATATAGTGAGTTAAAGGCCAGTCTGAACTACACAGCGAGACCCTGTCTCAAAAAAAAAAAAAAAGAAAAGTCAGGTAAAACATCTTCTAATGGATGCTAACTAGAATCCCTACATACCAAAACATTCTTCCATAGAAACTGTCACTTTTAACAAGGTGACATTTTCTCCCATCTTTAGGGAGTAATATAAAACAGCTTTCAATTTATTATTATAAATAAGGGATTGGACTGACACTTAGGTACCTAACAGGTTTCATTTGATATACTAAGACTTATAAACATTTCCCCCATTTTAACCTTCTATGAAGTTTTTATTAGGATGAAAATATTTCTTCCATTTTACAGAATATAATTAAACCCAGAAGAAAATTAACATTAGTAAGAGATGCTTTTAGAAAGATGCTGTATTTAGAAACTGAGCCTCTAGGCACTGAGAGTAAGTTCTAACATGTTTGTTCTGGGTTGGAATTCGTGAGTTTGTCCAATTCATAGGGATATTTTATTCCTGGGTCTCATGCCTAGTGAGACCTGGTTACCAGACCACCCTACAGGGTCCTCAAAACCCAACCCCAAGGCAGTCGCCCAAGTGTCAGAGACCCGCCGGCCTCCACCCGAACTGGGGTTAAGTGCAATGACTACACTCTGAGACAATGGTGCAGTCTATAGTCACTGAGGCAGTTAATGTTAACTGAGAACTTTCTAAGTGCCAGGGTCTGGGGACAAGCAGGAGAGTGTACATATCCCTCCAAGGGGACACAGGTAAGGAAGCACACGGTTCTTATATGCTGAGCTACTGGCCAGAGTGGGGCTGTGTGGGGCTGGCACAGAGAGAAGCTTGGAAAAGCGGCAGTTCTGGAGGCCACCAAAGTACTTCATGGCTCAGTGCTCCGAACAACACTCAATGCTTTCTGATCTCCAGGGCACTAAAACTAGGGAACCAAGCTGGGCACCGTGGTGCATGCCCATCATCCCAGCTACTCAGGAGGCTGAGGCAGGAGGATCATGAGACCAAGGCCAGCCTGGACAATTAGGGGGACAGTGTCACCAAAAAAACCAAAATTTAATGAAAGGGCTGCGGATGTAGCACAGTGGTAGAGCACTTGTCCAGCATGTACAAGGCACTGGGTTCAATCCCCGGTACCACAAAAAAGAAAAAAACGAGTGTTTCTCAAAATTTCCAACCACTATTTTCAACCAAAAAATATTATCTATATCATGATCCAGGACACACATCTACCCATACCACTTGGGGAAAGAAAAAGTTTCTCCAAAAAATACTATTTGACTACTCAAATGCACTTTGGTATTTTCTCTCCTCTCTTTCAATTCTGGTTACAACCCTCTACTGGGTAACAACCCATAGTGTGTACAACAGTAGTATAAACCTTTCATCTGGGCATGGTGGTGCATGGGATGCTGAGGCAAGAGGAATGCAAGTTCAAGCCAAGCCTGGGCAATTTAGCAATTCGCCCCTCAAAAAAGTACCACTGCAGAAACAAGAGCACCATTGCCAACGAAAGATCTGCCATGCACCAGGCCCTGGGCTGGATCTTCTCTGTGTGTGGCCTTATTAATCTGCACACAGATGTGTGAGCCCAGTATTAATATTCCCATTTTACAGATGAAGAAACTGATACTTAGCAATCCAGAGACTTGCTCAGTAGGACAGGATGAAGCCAGGACTCAGTTCAGCTCCAAAGAACTCCAAATCCCTGATGACAACACACTGCATTTAGTGGAAGGCTCTTAGGTAGCCAGAGCTAACTGAATAGGAGGAATTTCATAAGTTCCCCAGAGATAACTCGAGTCCTAGAAGTGTTATAGAACCAAATGGGGGAGGTCCAGACACATTAGAGAACTAGACAGTGCAGAAACTCTCGGGTTTGCATTTCACTGCTTCCTTCCTTGTCCTTCAATAACCTCAGTAAGAGGACTAACAAGCGGTAACCAACGGAGAAATGGTGAGTGAGAGCCAGCAGAGCGGTGGCCTAGATAATCACCCTCGAGACGCGGGCTGGAGTGTGCTGACCGGGCACTGACCATTCTGGGGTCCTGTAATGAGCAAACCCAGCATCCTCCGGGCTGGGGATGGCCCGTGAATATTCAGGAGATGAGCTGCTGACACAGCCGGAAGGAAAGGAGCAGCAACACACAGCGCCTGCCGTTTC
>PVJO010031678.1:0-14053 GCA_004026905.1 Hystrix cristata
AGTAGCTTTGTAATATAGTTTTAGGTCAGGGATTGTGATGGCCCCTGCTTTGATTTTGTTGCCCAGAATTGCTTTTGCTATTCTAGGTTTCTTTTGGTTCCAAATGAATTTTAGGATTGTCTTGTCCAATTCTGTGAGGTATGCTATTGGTAATTTAATTGAGATTGCATTAAATCTGTATAGCAGTTTTGGGAGTATGGCCATTTTCACTGTATTGGTTCTTCCTACCCAGGAGCAAGGGATATCTTTCCATTTTGTGATATCTTCCCATTTTGTGATATCTTCTTCCATCTCCTTTTTCAAAGTACTGTAGTTTTTGTTGTCTAGATCTTCTACTTCCTTCGTTAGATTGATTCCTAGGTACTTGATTTTTGGGGATGCTATTGTGAAAGGCGTTGTTTCCCTAATTTCTCTTTCAGTGAGTCTGTTGTTTGTGTACAGGAATGCTATTGATTTCTGAGTGTTGGCTTTGTATCCATTTATGCTGCTCAATTTGGTTATTAAATCTAGAAGTCTTTTGGTGGAGTTTTTGGGGTCTTCTATATTAGAGTATCATATCATCTGCAAATAATGATCATTTAACTTCTTCTTTTCCTTTCCTTATTCCTTTTATTTCTTTCTCTTGTCTAATTGCTCTGGCTAACGTTTCCAGAACTATATTGAATAAGAGTGGTGAGAGCTGCCATCCTTGTCTTATTCCAGATTTTAGAGTGAAAGCTTTTAGTTTTTGACCATTTAGTAGGATGTTGGCTGTTGGTTTGTCATAGATGGCTTTTATCAGATTGAGATAAAGACTGTCTATTCCAATTTTCTGCAGGGCTTTTATCATGAATGGGTGTTGGACCTTGTCAAATGCCTTTTCTGCATCTATTGAGATGATCATATGGTTTTTGTCCTTGGCTCTGTTAATATGGTGTATCACATTTGTTGATTTGCATACGTTGAGCCATCCCTGCATCCCTAGAATGAATCCTACTTGGTCATAGTATATAATCTTCTTGATAATGTGTTGCATTCTGTTTGCCAGTATTTTATTGAGGATTTTTGCATCTATGTTCACTAATGAGATTGGCCTGTAGTTCTCTTTTCATTGGATCCTTCTCTGGCTTTGGTATCAGGGTGATGCTTGCTTCCAGGAATGAATTTGGGAGTATTGCTTCTGTTTCAGTTTCGTTAAACAGTTTGAGAATTAGTGGCATTAAATGGTCTCTAAATTTCTTGTAGAATTCAGCAGTGAATCCGACAGGACCTGGGCTTTTCTTTGTTGGTAGATTTTTAATTACTTCTTCAATTTCAGTGGCTGATATTGGGTTATTTAGAGTTTTTATATCTCCTTGATCCAGTTTTGGTAATTCATATGTATTTAGGAATCTGTCTATTTCTTTTGTATTTTTGATCTTATTAGAATACAGGTTCTCAAAGTAGGTATTGATGATCTTCTGGATTTCTGCAGGATCTGTTGTGATTTCTGTTGTGCATTCCTAATTGTATGAATTTGAGTCTTTTCTTTCCTTTTTTTAATAAGGTTGGCTAAGGGTTTGTCAATTTTATTTAATTTTTCAAAGAACCAACTCTTTGATTCATTGATTCTTTGTATTGTTTTCTTAGTTTCAATTGTGTTAATTTCAGCTCTGATCTTTATAATATTCTCCCTGGTACAGGTTTTGGGTTTGAGTTGCTCTTCTTTTTCTAGAAGCTTGAGGTTCAACATTAGGTTGTTTATCTGAGCTTGCTCTGTTTTTCTGATATGGGCATTCAATGCTATAAATTTGCCTCATAGAACTGTTTTCATTGTGTCCCACAAATTTTGGTAGGTTGTATTGGCATTATCGTTCAATTGTAGAAACTGTCTAATTTCTTCTTTAATTTCTTCTCTGACCCACTGATTGTTCAGGAGTGTGATATTTAATTTCCATGTGTTTATGGAATTTTTGTGGTTCCTTTTACTGTTTATTTCCAGTTTCAATGCACTATGGTCTGATAGTATGCATGGGATAATTTTCATTCCTTTGCATTTACTTAAGCATGTTCTATAAGCTAGTATGTGGTCTATTTTGGAGAAAGTGCCATGTGCAACTGTGAAGAATGTGTATTCTGATGCTGTGGGGTGGAATACTCTGTATACATCTACTAAGTCCATTTGTTCAAGAGTTTGGTTTAGTTCTGATATTTCCCTGTTGACTTTTTGTCTAGTTGATCTATTTGTGACAGTGGGGTATTGAAGTCCCTCATTACAATCGTATTGGTGCTTAATTGGTTTTTCTTGTCCATCAATATTTGTGTATGTAGTTAGGTGCTCTGGTATTTGGTACATATATATTTATGATTGTCATCTCTTCCTCCTGAATTGTTCCCTTTACAAGGATGTAGTGACCTTCTTTGTCTTTCTTAACGAGTCTTGGCTTGAAATCCACTCTGTCTGCAAATAGAATGGCTACCCCTGCTTTTTACCAGGTTCCTGTCACATGAAGTATTGTTTTCCATCCTTTGACTTTCAGTCTGTGAATTTCTTTTTGAATTAAATGTGTTTCTTGTATGCAGCATATTGCTGGGTCTTGCTTCTTGACCCATTCTGCAAGTCTGCTTCTTTTGATTGGCAAGTTGAGACTATTTACATTAATGGTTATAACTGACATATGTTGACTTATTCTTGTCATATTATTTACCTGTTGTTGGTTTCCTAGTTTTCCCTTCTGTTTAATTACTTGCCTTGCCTGAAGGGTTCATTCTGTTGCAATTCCTGGAGTTGTAGTCCTCATTTTCTCTTTCCAGAATGTCCTTCAGAATATTTTGGAGTGCTGGTTTGGTGGTCATGAATCTCTTCAGGTGTTCTTTGTCATGGAAGTATCTTACTTCTCCATCAATTTTGAAAGACAGTTTTGCAGGGTACATCAATGTGGGCTGAAAGTTATTGTCTTTTAGGGCTTGAAATACTTCATTCCAAGCTCTCCTTAACTTGAGGGTTTGTGTTGAGAAGTGTGCTGTTATTCTGATGGGCTTTCATTTATAGGTTATTTGTTTCTTTTCTCTAATGGCTTTCAATATTCTGTTCTTGTGTTGAATTTCTGGAAACTTGACTATTATATGCCTTGGGGTAAGTTTTTGTTGATCATGGCTAATTGGAGTTCTGTATGCCTCACTTATCTGTATGTCCAGTTCTTTTTCCATACTTGGGAAGTTTTCTGCCATTATTTCTGTGAACAGGTTTCTTACGTGATTTGTGCTATCTCCTGCTTTTTCACTAGCTCTGATCCATCTTATGTTATTTTTCGTCTAGCAGCTGTGGTATTGGTTTTTCATGGTCCCTTGCCATTTTGAAGAACTCTTTCTTTTCTCAATCATTAATCACAATCTTATCTTCTATATCTGAGATTCTTTCTTCACATTGTTTCATTCTACTGCCAATACTGTCAGTGGAATTTTTAATCTCTTGGACATCTGTTTGAATCTGTTTCATGAATTCTATTTCTTTCCTGTGTTGGGCATTTATGGTTTCCATCATTTTTCTAAGCTCTTCTATTTTTTTATCTGTATCTGTTCTAGAGTCACTAATCATGTCTTTCATTCTGGAAATGATTTCTGTTTTGATGTTTTCTAGAGCCTCACTCATCTGCTTTGTTACTTCTGCTATTACTGCTTCCAAGAGTCTGGATGGGAAGCTTTCAGATTGTTCCACTTCATTACCCCCTGGGTTTGCTTTTGGTGAGCTGGAGGTAGGGGGTTGTATCTTATTTGTGTGTCTTCTCATTTTCTATTTTTCTTCTTTAGTTTATTTCCTGGGTTGATGCTTATGAACTGCTTGTGGCAGGTAGCTTTTTTTGTTAGTTTTGAGAACTTTTGGAAGTGACTACTTCCTCAGAGATGTCTTACAGGTGTAGCTGGTCTTTGTATTATGAGTCTGTTGCAAGATCTTGCCTCTTCAATTTGTTGGGGCTGAGAAGTTGCTATTTGGCCAGCCCTTAGTTCTTTAACCATAGCCTATAGTGTTATTTGTGACCCTCTGCCAATCTTAGTCTTGGCATGCAAGGAAGAACTGAGTAGAACAACTCTGTCACCTTGGCTAAAGTAGTACAATCAGCAACAACAATCTCATCAGACACAGTCTAGAAAATAACAAACTGTAGTAACTATTGATCTGCCAACTTATACCTTATGAACTACATTTGTGGCTATATAACAATATCCAAAATAAACCAGAAACTTGTATGCAGTGAATATCCCCTCAATACGGTGATTTTACTCTCAGTGGAGAATATTCAAAAGAGATTAGGAGGAAAGGGTAGAGAAATAGAAGAAGTGAAAGAGATGAGAAGCAAGGTTGGAAGCCAGGGGGAAATTATGCAAACTTTGGGGAACTGGTAAAGGAAACAGAAGGAAAGGAGAGAAGGAAGAAGTAAAAACAAGGAGAGAATACAAAAAAACAGCAAAAAACTAGAAAATCACTTTCCTATAAAAACAAGAAAGAGAAAGAAAAAAGAAAAAGAAGAGCAGAGAGGGGAAAAAAATATTTAAAAAAAATGTCCACTTCCAAGTGTGTCTCTGCTGTCACTGGCAGATGGAGTAGACAGACCCAGGTCCTTGTTGATTAATCCCAGCAGTAGATTTTGGCAGGGTAGTGAGTTTTCCCAGCTGGGTTCAATAGCAAGGCTTCACCTGTTCCATTGAAGTTCAGCCTGATCACTGGCTGTGGGGTCGAAATCCAGTTTGTTCAGCTGGAGACACACTGTGTGTCTCCCACCTGCTTGGACTCAGTTTCCTGCCCCTTTAAACTTGGCTCCTTTCCCTCCTTCCAATTTGAGCTTGAACTCTGCTCTGCCTTGCTCCACCTTGCCCTGCCTTGCCCCAGCACCAAAAGCTGCTAGCAACTTTTCTGAGTTTTGAACTCGGCCCCTTTCCAAGATGGCGATCAGCCAATCACCATCTCTCCTGGGGGCCGTCTGAGATCAGATGACTCAGGTAACTCACTAGCCACTGCAGTCTTCAGTGTCCACCACTCTGCTCCATTTGTGTGTCTTTCTGTGGAGGTCTCTGGGGTCTCCAGTAGTCGCCGTGTGTCTACAGGCTCAAACTGCATAACTCGTGCCAATAGCTGGGGCCGCGAGTTGGGGCTGTGAGCCGGGCTGTGGGCTGGGCTGCACACAGAGGCTGTGAGCGGGGACTGTGACTGTGACCCGGCCTGCAAGCTGCTGCTGTGGCCGGGCCATGACTCGGGGCTGTGACCTGGGGGCCAAGCTGTGGCTGCGAGGTGGGACGCAAGCCAGAGCGGTGAGCCGGAGCTCTGTGAGAAAGCACCATCTGTCTATCACCTTCTTCTTCTGCGCTGGTCTCTCGTTTTGCTTTCCCGGTGGGCTTCAACTCTTGCTTCAGATCCCTGCTGGGTCCTGAGAACACACTTCCCTCCTTCTCTTCCCGAAATTGCTATATTCCAGTGTCTGGACAACAAATCTTGGAGAGGCTCTTACTCTGCTTCTCTCTACTCTGCCATCTTCCCAGAAGTCTAAATTTTTCTTTTAAAAAGCAAGACCTAAATAAATGAAGAGAAAACTATGTAAATGATTGAAAGCCTTGATATCCTAAAATATAGTTCTCCCAAGTAGGGCTGTGCATAGAATATAATTGCAAACAAAATTCAAACAGAGGTTTTTGGTTTTTTGGTTTTTTGGTTTTGCTTGTTTTTGGTTTATTTCTTGAGACAGAGTCTCACTATGTTGTTCAATCTGGCCTTGAACTCACTATGTAGCCAGTCTGGTCTCAAACTCACAGCAATCCTCCTGCCTCAGCCTCCCAAGTGCTGGAATTACAGGCATGTGCCACCATGCCAGGCTACAAACAGGTTTTTTTTTTTAAGGAAATGGACAAACCAATTCTAAAATATATGTAGAATGGCTAAAGTATTCTTATACTTTATAAGAACCTTATACTTTGCCATTCTTACAGCAAAAATACTGCCATCCAAAAGATGACTTGGCCTACCTAATATCAAGACTTACTAGAAAGCTATAATAATTCACACAATATAGTATTAGCATAGGATAAAAGCACTGCTGTGGTTTAGGTAAGTGTCCTCCAAAGGTCCATGTATTAAGGACTTGGTCACCAGCCCATAGCACTATCTCCCTATAGAAGTGAAGAAACATGAATGGAAATTCTTCCCAAGGAATTCTCTCCTTTTATTCTCCCAATAGCACTGTGGACTGGTGACCAGGCCCTTAACACATGGGCCTTTAGGGGACACTAAGAGGAAGGGCTTAAACCAGATAATGTAGTGCATACCTATAATCTCAGCACCTTGGGAGGCTAAAGCAGGAGAATCAAAAATTCAAGCCCAGCCCAGGAAACTTAGTGGCTTATTGATACCCTATCTCAAAAAAAGGGAGAGAAACCAGGCATGGTTGTGGCACACACCTGTAATCCCAGAACACAGGAGGCTGAGGTAGGAGGATCACCATGAGTTCAAGGCCAGCCTGAGTTACATGGTGAGTTCAAGGCCACCTGAACTACATAGCCAGATCCTATCTCAAAAAAAACAAAAAAGGAGGTGGGGAGAGAGGGATTAGGGATGCAGCTAGGTGAAAAAGCACGAGGTTCAATCTCATACCACCAAAAAAAAAAAAAAAAACCAAAAGACAGAGCTTAGTGGGAAGCCTGGTCACTGGGAGCACGTCTTTAAAGAGGGATATTAGGACCTTCGTTTTTTCTTCCTCACTTTCATTTCCAGCCATGAGATAAGCCACCACAGACCCAAAGCAATGGAGCCAGTTGGTCATGAATTGAAATCTCTGAAACTGATACAAAATAGGTTTTTCCTCTTTTCAAATTTATTTGTCCCACGTATTTGTGGAAAAGCTGGATAACTTACACAATGACAAGTGGAAGAGGGAGAAAGTCCGGAAATAGTCATACATAAACTCTTGCCTTATAACATTGATGGCATTGCAAATCACTAAGGAGGGGAGAGTCAGGAAATTTTAAATGGTGGAGTAAAGACCAGCAGTGAAATACAGCCTATCCAGAACCTGGAATTGAGACAACCGGATTTAAAAAAAAAAATCTTGATGAAGATAAAAAGAAGTGAATCTGTGGGAATTGGGAAGGAGCTGACAGAAAACTGAAACTACAGAGAAGCTGGAGAAACAGAGTACAATGTAGAGAAAAGAACAAAGCAGACTGAAAAACTACACTTAGCTACTGAGGAAGGAGACCTGTCTCCAGTAACACAAGGTAAGCCCAGAGAGGGTCACCAGCTCCAGGGAGAAACAACAAACCAGGCCGACAGCACTAACCGCCCAAAAAGCCCATGGTTATTATAAACTGCAAAACAAACACTAAAAAGATCTCCATACCAGCAACAAAGTCTTTCTACATAATCTACCTGCAAACCTCAACTCCAGTAAAAATAGAAAAGAAAGAAACATGAAAAGACAAGGCAACAAAATGCCTGCAAAAACTCGCAGCTCCGCTAAAGCTGATCCATGGGGCATCAGTAGGGAGGAAATCAAAAGCCAAACAGCTGAATTATATGAAATGAGAAAAGAGGAAACAAACAAAAAAAAAAAAAACCAAGGTCAATAAGGTGCTTGGCAAGCTCAAAGACGATATAACTAAACAGATAATGGACTTAATAAACAAAATGATCCATCAGTGCTTACAGGAGACACTAATAAAAAGCTACCTGAATTAGGCAAATGATACAAAATATGAGTAACAAGTTTAGCAAACAGTTAGAGTCCTTGAAATGGGACCAGACAGAAATCTAGGAGATTAAAAAAATTCTGTTGAAAGTATGGGCAACAGGAGTGACCAATGAAAGAACAGAGTGTCAGAACTAGAAGACAGGATGGAAGTGACCATATACTCAGAGATACAGAGAGAGAGAGAGAGAAGAGAGAATGAAAAATGGATCCAACAGCTGCTAGCTGACACAGAGAAGACTAATTTAAGGTTAATTGAAATCAGTGAAAAATCAGAAGACAACACACACACACACACAAAAACCTGCTTACAGAAATGATAGCAAAAAACGTTTCAAGTACAGGGAAAGAATTTAACATACAAATGAGTGAAGCTTATAGAGCCCTATATAGCCACAATCAGAAAAGAACTTCTCCTTGACACACCATAGTCAAAATCATAGAAGTGCGAAATCCCAGTACGCAAAGCTATTAGAGAAAAACAATAAATCACTTATAAAGTAAATCCATTAGAATTTCAGCAGATTTCTCAACACAAACCTCAAAGGCCAAGAGAGCCTGGAGTGAAGTTTTTCAATCCCTAAAAGAAAATAACTTCCAACCCAGACCAATACATCCTGCAAAACTATCTTTTGAAACTGATGGAGAAATAAGGTCTTTCCATGACAAAGAGCACCTTAAGAAATTCATGACCACCAAACCAGAACTCCAGAAATTCTTAATATCCTAGAAAGAGACAATGAGGCCAACAATGCCAAAATATCTAGTGAAATGAATAGACCAGGTAGGTTGAGCAGTTAAGAAGGGGGGTGGGGGATGGGGATGAGCAACAGCAAAAGGCAATAACAGGAATAGGCCGGCACCTTTCTGTAATAACTCTCAATGTGAACAGTCTCAGGTCCTCAATCAAAACACAAAAATTGGCAGATTAGGTCAAAAAACAAAACCTAACAGTACATTTGATTCAAAAGGAAGTTCACAGACTAAAAATCAAAGGGTAGAAAACAAAATTCCATTCAATGGGAATCCAAAAACAAGCAGGAGTAGCCCTCCTATTTTCAGACAAAGTGGACTTCAAGCCAAAATTGATCAGTAGAGGCAAAGAAGGTCACTACACATTGGCAAATGGAACAATTCAACAGGAAGAGATAACAATTCTATATACACCAAATACCAGCACATCCAACTTCATAAACAAACACTACTGGACATAATCAATCAGATAAACATCAACACAATTATGGTGGGAGGAACTCAGTACTGCCTATTGAAATAGATCAACTGGACAAAAAAAAAAAGCAGTGAAGAAATGTTGGAGTTGAACCAAACTTTCAAACAAATGGATTTAATAGCTATTTACAATGTTTTACCCAACAACAACAGAATGCACATTCTTCTTAGCAGTGCATGGAATTATCTCCAAAGTAGACCACATATTTGCCCACAAAGCGTGCTTGAATAAATACAAAAGAATTGAAATTATTTCATTCATATTATCAGATCATAGTGCAATGAAACTAGAAATCAGTGCCAAAAGAAACCATAGAAGCTATGCAAACATGGAGATTAAACAATACACTCTAAAATAATCAATTGGTCACAGAGGGAATCAAGGAAGAAATTAGAGTTCTCACTCAAATGATAATGCCAGTACAATATACCAGAACTTATGGGACATAATGAAAGCCATCCTAAGATGGAAGTTGATAGCTGTGAATGCCCATATCAGAAAAAGAAAATGAGCCCAAATGAATAAGTCAATGATGTACTTCAAGGTCCTAGAAAAACAAGAACAATCCAAATCCAAATCCAAAGTTAGTATAAGGAATGAAAGTACAAGATCAGAGCAGAAATTAATTAAACTGAGACTTTAAAAAAATACAAAGAATCAATCAGTCAAGGAGCTGGTTCTTTGAAAGAATAAAAAAATAGACAAACCCTTAGCCAGTCTTACCAAAAACAAAAGAAAAGACCCATATCAGTGCAATTAGAAGTGAAAAAGATGAAATCACAATGGATACCACTACTCCAATAAATTGGAGCATCCAGAAAAAATGGTTAGATTCCTAGTTACATATTATTACCAAAACTGAACTAAAAAATATACACCTGAGTGATCTAATAGCAGGCAATGAAATTGAGGCAGTAATAAAAAAAAAAATACCAAGTCAGAAAAGCCCAAGACATGATGGCTTCACCCCTGACTTCTACAGGAACTTCAAGAAAGAGCTAACACCAATATTCCTCAGAATCTTTAATGAAATTGAAAGGGAAAGAGTACTGTCAAGCTCATTCCTTGGAAACTAGCATTACCTTGATTCCAAAACCACTCAAGGACTCAACTAAAAAGGAAACTACAGAACAATCTCTTTAATGAACATAGGTGCAAAGATCCTCAACAAGATACTCACGAGCAGAATGCAACAAAACATTAAAAAGACCATACATCGTGACCAAGTAGGCGTCATGCAAAAGGATGCAACATATGCCAATTAATAAATGCAGTACATCACATAAATAGACACAAGGGCAAAAGTCACACGATCATCTCAACATATGCAGAAAAAGCCTTTGACAAAACCCAACATCTGTTCATTATTTTAAAAACACCCTGAAGTAAATATTTAGAAAGACTTTATCTCACTTTGATAAAAGTCATTTATGATAAACCTACTGCCACCATCACATTATATGGGGAAAAGCTAAAAGCTTTTCCTTTAAAATTAGGAACAAGACAAGGATGTCCACAATCACCCCTTTTATTCAATATAGTACTCAAAACATTAGCCAGAGCAATCAGACAAGAGAGACAAATAACAGGAACATGTATAGGAAAGGAAGAAGTCAAGCTATCTTTATTTCCAGATGACAAAATCCTTTACATATAAGACCCATAAAATTCCACCACAGAATTTAGTTCCACCTAGAACTAATAAACAAATTCAGCAATGTAAAAAGAAACAAAATCAACACATAAAAATCAATAGCATTCCTGTACACTGATAATGAACCCACTGAGAAAGAAACTAGGAAAACAATGTCATGCAAAATAGCATCCGGAAAAAATAAATACTTAGGAATTAACCTAACCAAGGAAGTGAAAGACTTCTATAATGAAAACTACAGTATTCCAAAAAAAGGAAATCAAAGAGAGCATCAGAAAATGGAAATATATCCCCTGTTCCTGAATAGGCAGAAAGAATATTCTCTAAATGGCCATACTTCCAAAACTGATACACAGATTCAATGCCATCTCAATCAAACTACCAACAGCATTTTTCACAAAACAAGAGAAAACAATTCTAAAATTCATATGGAACCAGAGGCAACCCAGAATAGCAAAAGCAATCTGGGCAACAAGAGGTATCTGGGTAAAGCAGGAGGTATCACAATTCTGGATTTTGAATTGTATCACAAAGCTACAGTGATAAAATAGCATGTTACTAGAACAAAGACAGACATATGGGTTGACAGAACAGAATAGAGGATGCAGAAAAACCCCAGGTACATTCAGCTCTCTGATCTTTGACAAAAGGGCAAAAAATACACGCTGGAGCCTCTTTAACAAATGACGCTGGGAAAACTGGCTATCCACATGCAGAACATTGAATCTAGACTCACATCTCTCACCATCAAAATGGATCAAAGATATAAATATTAAAACAGAAACACTTAATCTGCTAGAAGATAAATAGGTAAAACTCTTGAAGACATAGGCATAGGCAAGGACTTTCTGAACAGAACCCCAGTTGTGTAAGAAATAACATCAAGAATCACCAAACGGGATCCTAACAAATTAAAAACCTTCTGCACGCCAAAGGAAACCAATGAAGTGAAAAGGCAACTACAGAATGGGAAAAAATTTTGCCAGTTATTGCTTGGACAGAGGACTAATACCTAGAATATATAAATTGAACCACCCCAAATAAAGGACCAATCCAATCAAAAAAAAAGCAACCAAATTAAATAAACACTTCTCAGAAGAAGAAACACAAACAGCCAATAAATATATGAAAAAAAGTTTCAGTATCTCTGGCCATTAAGAAATGCAAATTAAAACAACACTGAGATTCCATCTCTCACCAAAAAGAAGGCCATCATCAAGAAATGAAATAATAGCAAATATTAGTGAGACCACAGGGGAAAAAGGATCCCTTGTACATTGTTAGTGGGAATGTAACCTCGTACAACCAACATTGAGATCAGTATGGAGATTTCGCCCAAAATTCCAACAAGATATTCCATTGGACCCAGGTATTCCCCCTCTAGGTATCTTCCCAAAAGTGTTAAAAACATATTACTGTGATACGTGCATACTCATGTTTATAAAAGCACAACTCACAACAGCTAAATCTTGGAAGTGGCCTATATGTCCACTAACAGAAGAAGAGTGCATGAAGAAAATGTGATATTTATACACAACAGAGTACTACTCTGCTATAAAGAAGGATAAATTTCAGTCATGTGTAGGAAAAATGGGTGTGTCTTGAGACCATAACATTCAGTGAGATAGATCAGACACATAATCTTAAGTTTTGTATGGTTTCTCTTGTGTGAAAATCGAAAGTATAAATAAATCAGAGAGCAAAATAAAAGACAATAGGAAACAGGGTGATAGATCTTTTGCAAATAAGAGGGGGATAAAGAGATGGAAGAAAGGGACAGAGAAGGAGGGAAAGGGGATGAAAAAAGAGCTGAGCTGTGTTATGTATATGTACCAACTCCCCGTGAGGAATGTGATCATTACATACTACAAACATGTACTAATAAAAATAAAAAAAAGAAAGAAAGAAAGAAAGAAAGGCATGTCAGCGAATTAGCATATGAAAAAATAATGTATAGGCCGAAGCGCTTGCTTGCCTAGCATGCATGAAACCCTGGGTTTGATTCCTACCACTGCAATAATAAAAACAAAACACATTAAAATATAGTATCTCTATGCAAAATAATTTGGGATTGATTAAAGATTTAAATGGGAAATACAAAAGATTTAAACTTGTAAAAATTCCAGAATCCCTGGCTGATCACTGATGTACAGATAGACACATGACAAAAGGGGGAAAACTAGAAGGAGATTTGTCCTGGAAAGACAGAACTGCACCTGGTAAAATTTTTTAGTTTGCTGTGCCTTCAACCGAGTCCATTTCCCAGCCCACACAGTGCAGGCAGTGGAAGACAGAAGTCTTACTGGTTTGAGATGTCAGAGGACAGAACCGAGTTCTGGCAAAGCACCTGGGAATTTAGGTGGGAAGCTCCAAAAATGAGGGAACTAACCACCAAATCTGTATATAAGTTTGGCTCAAGTCCTTGGTAGACTGCCAAACTAAACAGGTGCAGGGGAACTCTCCAGAGGGTGAGGCTGAATTAGCAGTGACTGAAAACTGGGGGGGAAATACACAAGCAAAACTGGGCATGGCTCCTGTGATCCAAGCACTTTAAGAGGCTCAAGCAAAAGGAGTGCAGGTTTGAGTCCAGCCTGGGCAATTTAGTGACTTAGCAAGATCCTATCTCAAACTAAGAAAGGGCTGTAAATATAGCTAGATCCAAAGGCACTGGATTCAACCCCCATCCATGCAAAAAGCATATTTTTAAACAAGCAGAAACATGAGTTGCTGCACACCATAGGGCAGATATGGGGAATGGCATGAAAGATTTTTCAGCTTGAGTTTAAGAAAGTTAATTGCCTGCTAAAACAAGAACCATCAATCCTCAGAAAAACAAAACAAATTCCAGAGTGCTATATTGTATTTTTTATGATGACCAGTTTTCCACCAACAATTATTAGACACACAAAGAAGAGAGAAGATAAATGTGACCCATACACTCAGAGAAAAAAGCAATAAGTAGAAACTAACTCTGAGTAGGCCCTGATGTTAATTTAATGGACAAAGACTTCAAAGTTGGCAGTGCAAATATATTCAAAATAGTAATGGAAAATGTGATACTAATGGATGAACAAATGGGAACTCTCAACAGACAAACTGAAACTAGGAAAGAAGCAAGTGGAACTTCTATAGTTGGAAAGCATAGTAACAGAAATGAAAAATTCACAAGAGGGGCTCCATAACAGATTAAGAATGACAGAAGAGACACACGCGGACCGCGCCGCGGGCAGCGCACAACTCGCCGGAGAGGCGGCTGGACGCCCCCACACACCTGCAAGGACCTGCCCGGTTCCCGTGAGACATCTGGGACACGCGAGCACCCGACTAAACAGCAAAATACGGCCCACTGAGGTGAGAAAGGTGCGCTCGCTGGTCTCTGGACCCGCCCACACGCCGACCTCGCGGCGGGCAGCGCGCAACTCGCCCGCGCGCCGGCAGGGTCTGGTCCCATCAACATTCAACATTCGGGCATGCGGT
>PVJO010031679.1:0-14055 GCA_004026905.1 Hystrix cristata
AAAAAAAAGACTAGAGATATAATTCAGTGCTCCATGAGTTCAATCCCTGATACAAAAAATATATATATTAAATATACCTACTGAGCATCTTAGCAACACAAGACAATGTGAAGTGTTGTTCTCCCTTTGTAATTGCATGGTTGGGTGGAAGCTGCAGCACCACCATTGCCCAGAATAAAAAAAAAAAAAGATACTTTTGCCACATATCACTAGTCCAGAAAAAGATCCAAAATCAAAGTACAGTTTCTGTTTAATGTGTATTGTTTTTGCACTGTCATAAAGCAAAAATAATAATAATTGTAAGACAGAACCAATGCAGAGTAGCGATTAGCAGGAAAATTCAGCCTCTCTGAGACCTGGAATCCAGACACCTGAAAAATAACAACTTGATGAAGAGAAAAAAGAAGTAGATCACTAAGAATTGGGAAGGAACTAATAGAAAAATTAGAAGCTACAGAGAATTAGAGAAGTAGACCACAACAGACAGAAAACAAGGAAACAGTCTGGAAGCTCACCCAAGCTCCTAGGAAGGGGCGCTTATCTCTGCAGACATGAGGTAAGAAAGCAAGGTCAGGAGCTCCAGGGAGAATCTGGGGGCCAGAGCAGCAGTGCTATCCCCAAGGAAACACCACAGCTATTGTAAACTGCAGAACCAGTGTGGGATTTACTCCAAAGTGACTGCTTCCACATAGCAGGCAACAGTTGGAGAAGGAATGCAATGTAGGGCCACATATTGCCAGAGAATGTTTAATTGGACACCATTTCAGGAAGGGGTTGACTGTTTAAGACTGAGTCTGAGAACAACTAAAATACCACTTCACTTCAGGGCCCCAGTGCAACCCTTCCACAGTGACTGGGTGAGAGACAGTCATAGGAGACTAGCACAGAGAGGGTGCACGATAGTCACAGGCCCCATGAGAACTTTACACTCAGGCTAGAAATGACACAGGGACCTGGCCTTCACAGTGAGAAGCCAGGCCCAATCTGTGTGGCTTTCAGAAGCAGCTGGGTCTGAAAGTGCTGGCATTGAATATAGCATCCTGCTTGAAACTTTGCCCTGCTGCCTACATCCAGCGCAGAGCAGAGGCCTGATTGCTTTCCCATCTACTATTGTGAGCACAGACACACCTTGACCTGGATGGTCTCCTGGCCAAACACAGAGGGGCCTCTGGATTCAGGGCACCTCACAAAATACAGCTATAAAGCAAGATGGAGAAAAATGCGACTTGCTGGATTCCAAAACTGCAGGTCCTGAAAACAAATCACTCATTCAAAAATACAAAGAAAAAAACTACTCAGGTTTGTTTTGGGTTTTTTTTCTTCTTCCCCTCTTTCTTCACTGGTTTTTATGGATTCAAAGAATTTTTCTATTTTCTTTTTTCCTTTTTTTTTCTTTTTCTTTTTAATTTTTTATCCTTATATATTTTCTTCTTTTTTTCTTATTTGTTCTTTTCTGTTACCTTTATCTAATGTTATTAATTTTCTTCTCCTCCTTAATAGGCCCTTTATCTCACTTTTCCCTCCTCCTTCTCATATTCCATTGCTTAATTTTTCAAATTATTTTCTTTCATTCTCCTATTTCCACTCTCTCTAGCTTTACTAGTCTAACACTAAGCTTTATTAATCTGTAGACAGTTAACTCTGTTATTACTTTTGAATTTTTGTCTGTTGTTGTAGCAGTATAGTTCTCGCATTTAGTAGGTATTTAAAGTATGTCAATATTTGGTTTGTCTAAGTATCACTATTATATTCATAGATCTCTTTTCTATGGTTAAGGATTTTACATTATTGGTTCTTATGGTATCCAGTTTGTCTTTGATGCTATTATCAGTACCACTTTACTTTCTGTCACCAAGATGGCAAAGTAGTTGTTGCTATTAATAGGTTTTCTCTGTAGCCCAATGTCTGGATAATCTTTGTGTCCTTCACAATAGTGGTATCCATTCTAGGAGAACTGGGTGCTGAGCCAATTACACTGCACCCTTCCCTCCCAAATTAACATTGGTGGGCAGATCTTACGACAGAGGCAAAGACCTATAGTTAGCCATGCACAGAGTACAGTGGTACCCTGGTTCATGAACTTAATTCTTTCTTCAATTCTGGTACCAAACTGAATTGAACAAGAATCAAATCAAGTTCACTGCTTAGGTTTGTTGACCTTATGGGGAAATTTGATTCAGTTCTCATCCAATTTGGTCTACAACCAGAAACATGGAAAGAATTACATTCATGAACTGAGGTACCACTGCACATTACTGAAAAGCAAACACTAACTAAGGAGATCTCCATACTAGCAACAAAATCTTTCCACTCTCCAGCCTGCAAACCTCAGCACAAAACAAAACAACAGCAACCAAAAAAGTATAAATAAACTTGAGAAAACAAGTCAACAAAATGCCTCCTAAAAATATTGGCTCCCCCCAAAACGATCCATAGAGCAATGAAGAGAAGAAAATCCAAAGCCACACACCCAAATTATTTAAAGGGCTAACAGATGAGATTAAAAAAAAAAAAAAGATCAATAAAGTGCTTGGCAAGCTCAAAGAAGATATAATTAAACAGATAAGGAGAAGTAATAAAACAATCAGCAAGATACTAATCAGAAGACACTAATAAAAAGCTAGTTAAACTAAATAACATGATACAAAACATAAATGACCAGTTTACAAAAATTCAGAGTCCAGGAAAATGTTACAAACAGAAATCCAGGAAACTAAAATTTCTATTGAAATTATGGGCAGCAAAAGTGATCAAGTGTGAGAAGAGAGCTTCAGAACTAGAATATAGTGCTGCTGGTGGGGGCAAATTATTCAGAAATACCTTAAAAATAACTAGAATACATGAAAAATGGACCCAACAGCTACTGTATGACACAAAGAATACTAATCTAAGATTAACTGGAGTTAGTAAAAAAAATCAGAAGACAGCACAAATGGCATAAAAACTTGTTTACAGAGATAATAGCAGAAAACATTCCAAATGTAGGGCAACGATTAAACATACAAACAAGTGAGCATAAACAACCCCAAATAACCATGATCAAAAAAGAAGCTTTCCATGAAACATCATATTCAAAATCCCAGAAGTCCAACACAGGTACAGAATCTTAACAGTTGTTAGAAAAAAAGCAATGAATCACTTAGAAATTACAATAGAATTACAGCAGACTTCTCAACACAAACCAAGGCCAGGACAGCTTGGAGTGAAGTGTTTCAAGCCCACCCATCCCCCCAAAAAAACTTCCACCCAAGACCAATATAGGCAAAACTATCTTTCAAAATTGACGGAGAAATAAGATATTTCCATGTCAAGGAGCACCTTAAGATGTGCATGCCCACAAACTCAGCATTACAAAAAAATTCTCAAGGATGTCCTAGAAAGAGACAATAAAGCCAATGCCAAAAAGTCTAAGAGAATGAATGCATCAGGCAGGATGTGTTAAGCAAAAGAGAAAAAAGAAATCAGCAACATAAAAATAATGCAATGATAAGAATAAGTTCATACCTATCAGTAATAACTCTCAATGTGAATAGTCTGGATTTCCCACTCAAAAGACCCAGGTGGGCAGAATGGATCAAGAAATGAAACCCAACAATATACTGTTTACAAGAAACAAAATTTAATCCAAAAAGAAATTCACAGACTAATTCAAAGGGTAGAAAATAATATTTTGTACAATGGAAACCCCCCACAAAAACAAAACAAAACAAGAGTAGCAATCCTATTTTCAGACAAAGTGAACTTCAAGCCAAAACTGATCAGAACAAAGAAGGTCACTACATATTAGTTAAGGGAAAAATTCAACAGAAAGAGATAACAATTATAAATGTATATGCACTAAACACTAGTAGGCCCAACTTCATAAAACAAACACTACTGTACATAAAAGATCAGATAAACACAAGCACATTTATAATGGGAGGTCTCAATAACTCACTGTTATGCTTGTATCTAGATGTCCCCCCAGTGCCTATGTGCTGAGAGGTGGGGCTTTATGGAGCTGGCTGGATCTAGGGTGTGTGATACTAGGATTAAGAGTGCATGGCACTAAATTTTAGCCCACTGATTGGAATCAGCATAGTTCCGGATGGCACGATCCAAAAGGCTGGTAGCCTGGATGGGATAAAAGGAAAAAGCAGGCTGGCTGCTGGCCGCTTGCTGCTCTGTCTCCTGCCTGCCCTGCCGTGGACTATTCCTCCCCTGCCGTGCCGCCCTGCCTGGGAGCCAGCCAATTTTGGACTGAAACCTCTTCAAACTGTGAACTGAAATCAATCTTTCCTCCTTTAAATTGTGGGTGTTGGGTATTGTGGCTCAGCAGACGAGATCTTATACAAGTGGGAAGAGGACCAAGAGATGGAGGGAGGGGAAGGGGATGAAAAGAGAATGGAGATGTACATTATATATGTGTACCAACTCCCCATGAGGAGTGTGGTCATTATATACTGCAAATATATACCAATAAAAAGTAAAATTTGAGACAAAAGAGGAAAAAATTGTTAGACAAACTGTCATAAGTCAGGCACTGTCTGAATTCTGGATTTTGTTGATTACATCCTCATAGAGTGTTATTATGTCCCTCCTTATCCTGTATTATATGTAAAGTGGTAGTGGATTTAGCAACTAAGCCAATTCAATCAGTTTCCGTTGTCAGGATGCTCCATGGCGAGTGCCTATACCTCCCCGATACACCACTTCAGGGGGCTCCTGCGTCAGCTTTTGTCCCTCGCCCCTTGGAGACTGAGCAGCCAGCGCGGTGTTGCCCTTCTGATCACGCTCCTGCCCCTCAGCAGGGCGGCACTTCCTCAGAGGGTCGCACTCGATACACAGGAAATAACAGAATACTCAAGTTGCTTAGTAATGCTGCATGTTTTTTAAATTTCAGTCTCAAACAATGCAATTTAATGTAGTTTATAAAAGTTAATACATATATATGCTGCTACCTCAAAGTACTCTAACACGTTGCCAGTTATTAGGAGATAATTCCATATTTAATTGTACATATTTTATAGCATTTGTACTACAGTTCTTTTATCATCACACAGAGATTTCAGTATTATTATGTACTATAACAAAAATGATATGTGAAATGGATACTATTTCCATTTTATTAAAGGGTTATTTTGTAGAATGGGAAGAAAAATGTATGGTATATGTTAGAAGTTATGCAATTTTTGGATAAGGATTATGTAAAAAGAATCACGGAATTGGAATAAGGTGTTTGGGGCAAGACAGTGAGGAGACAATGTTATAAAATCGTAGTTTTCTCTCTTAGCAACCAGTAAACACCATGAAAGGCCACAGAACTTAGCACCAGCGAGCATCGCTGGGAGCCAGGGCTTCTCCTTACAGCCTTCCACAAGCACCAACAGCCAGATCAACTTCCAGTTTGGATATTTGTAGTAACACTATGAAGACCAAAATCTTCATGTTATTTTAGCATGTCTGTTTATTTTTCCTTGAAATAAACGTGTTATAAAGCTGCACTGTTTTGCATGACATCTAATTCATTTCTCTCAACTCAGGTGCAGTAGAGTGGATCGAGAGTGCTCCCAAAGTCCTGTGTGTTGTCAGTGTGGTGCTACCAGGGGAGTGGTGGGACCTTTAAGAGGCAGGGCCTGAGCAGGAGGTCCTTAGGTCTTGGGGTGCGCCCTGAAAAGGGACTGTGAGACACAGCTCTCTCCCTCTTTATCTTTCCTGTCCCAGCCATGAGGTGAACAACTTTCTCCACCAGAACCTGCCATGATGAGCTGCTTCCCCACTACAGATCTAAAGGCACTGGGTCCACTGGCCATGGACTGAAACCTCCAAAATGGTGAGCCAAAAGAAACCTTTTCTCTTTTTACGTCGATTCATCTCAAGTATGTTACAGTAACGGAAAGCTAACACATTAGGCAACAAAATTCTACGTTGTCAATTCCAGTTTTTATATATCTGGTAGCATTTAGATTTGGTTAGAAAATTTGATTATTCTTTCTTTCACTTGGAGTTTAATTTTTATTATTTATTTTAAATAAAAACTACTAGTCAACTTTATAGGAGCTATGACTAGAAAAGCAAGCACAAGTTTGGAGAGAAGATTAGGAATACCACCTTTTTCATTTTTTTAACCCTTCTACAGGACCTAAATTGAATACTCAGGATAAAATATTGCCTCTGGTGTTTTCTTCTCATAATTACAGCATCACGGAGGCATTTGTAATGTTCCCACTTCAAATTAGAAACAGTAAGTTGAAGTTGCCTTTTACCAGAGCCCTGATGCCAGTGTTACAGAACACATATTCAAGAACTGAATTTGTTTGAAGCATTTCCTCGCACAAACACACAGGAATCTACCAATCAGTAAAAACTGAGTGCAGGGCAACGTCCGCACAGGAGAATTCAGGGCTGTGGGTTTTGAAACGCTGCTTCCCCAAAGGAAAGGCAAATTCTGGTACACAAAAGTAGGATTACCAACCTCCTTGCGCTCCTTTGCATGATGCTTTCCAAGTTTCCCACCCTGGGAGGCCTGTCTGTCTGGAGACAGCCTGCAGGGGGACCACAACCCTCCTCTGCCGCAGCGGTCAGCGACACGCACACTGAGTGTGCACCAGAGAGCTGCTCAGTTCCATCAGCCCCCAAACTGAGGCTTACATTCTGCTGACAAAGCACACGTGCAGCGCTGCCCTGGCAGCAGAAGCCTGCGGGGCTTTGCATGATCAGCTTTAGTCCCAGAAGATGTTCTGATCTCAAAATGTCGAAGCAACTAAGAAGAGAGAGAAAGATTCAACAGTGAGACAGAGCTGGGATTTAGCTCACTGGCATCACACTCACCTGGCAAAGCACGAGGCCCGGAGTTCAATCCTCGGCACCACAAACACATGAACAACAACAGACACGTTGAGACAGCAAGGGGCACTCGCTGCTGGCAAGAGGAGATTCACCCAACAGACTTCAAGCATTAATGCCCTGAATTTAAATGTTCCCAATTTCGATCTTTGATTTCATCGCTCACACGCACCATTCCAAATGAATAAGCCTGCCTCCCAGGGTAAAGCTGGAAAGTGCTGGAACAGTGAGTTTTAAGGAACACAGAAGTGTCTATTGCTCTAAAGCAATAAACTGCCCATCATTGGCCAGGCCCAATGGCCAAAGTCATGCCCCAGCTTCAGGAACAAAAAACAATCTGCTCCAAAGATTTCTGCAAGGTGTAGGTTCCTGGCGGGGTTGGAAGCTCTTGCTACACTCATTTGGGCACCAAGGTAGCAGAGAAGCTGTTGACACCACAGACCTCTACTTAGGACCACAGCTGGCCCCGCCCTGCCCCACCCTGGCTCTCTCTCCAGCCTTTTGTCCCAGGCAAAGAAAGCAGGCCCACTGACAGGGCCTCAGGGTGGGCTGGGGCTCCAGGATGGAGTCAGGTAGGCGTCAGGGTTGCAAAGGGGACACGTACAGAACACAGTCCTTTGGGGGCATTAGAGACCCGAGCTGCATGGCACGTCCTCGGGCTGCTCCCTCATGTGCCACCCCTCCAGATGGTTTTGTCTGACCACCTCACCTCTGACTGTTCCCTTTGACCTGGTAGAATTGCCCACACAGCGGAACTCATATATAGGTCTCCTAACTTCGAGACCATCGTGCCACACGATCTTTTTTCCTTTCTGAGTGGGCCCGAAACGTTCTTGCGCATGGTACAAAACTCTTGTCCCTGACTTTCAGGGAACACATTCAGCCTCGTCCCACTAAGGCTCTCCCTTCCTCTCCAGGAGCCTGCGGACATGACCACTGCACAGCTGGCGAGCGCCAGGTGTTTGGCTAAGGAAGACAGGTAGGAGGAGGGCGTGGCTCAAACTGGCTGGGAGGATGGGTGTGACCTGAGGGAGTGGTTTAGACCTGACATCAGCCTGGGGCACGAAATCCACACGCCCTCTTCTCACAGGATCGGAAAACTCTCAGGAGAACTGAGAAGAGCTAAATAGAAACGATTCCACGCTGTCGTGCTCTTGCTCTTTTGCCCCCTTGCTTCCTAACCCCTGTTCTGTCTTTAGCTCGCTACCTAGCCACCCCCCCACACACCCTTCCCTTTGCTTCTCTAACACCCCGGAACAGCTGTGGCTATTTCACTCACATGGTGGAGCCAGTTTCCTTTTCTTTCGTTAGGTAAATAAATTTTCTTACAGCCTTCAACTCACCCATTCAATTCTTTGCTCATGCGAATAAGAACCCGGAAACCCTCCCACCCAGTGTCAGCAGGACTTTGTGCTGCTGGTGTGCCCAGGCGTTTTCTTCATGCCTGGGTGTTCGATTTTATCAATTATCTTACGGGATGATCATGTGACGCTTCTCCTTTCTTCGTTACTGTGGTGAATTACACTGGCCACAGGTTCTCTCATGGTGGATGGTCCTGAGCATTCAGCCTGTTGACTTTTCGTAGGGTTATTTTTCATTTTCATTAATAAATCAGACCAGCTTGTAGTTTTCTCTTCCGTATCCTTTCCGGGTTAGAATATCAAGGTTGTAAGGTTTCATAAAATGCCACTTCCTTTTCCTGGTCTCCATTCATGCAGAACATTGATTATCCGCTCACTGAGGGTTTGATCAAACTTGCTAACAACTGCTGTAGAACATTTGGGGGCATGTATCATTTTACACCTGAGTCATGTCTTTGGTCTGTTGTCTTGGAGTCAGTTTGGGTAAATTATATTTTTTTGTAGAGAGTTGTATATTTGTCTAAACGCCACATTTCGGATCTCATGGTGCTGAAACCCCAGGTATGAAGGGCTTAGCCACCACTCCTGGGTGCTGTTGTGAGCTCTTGCTTCCTCAAAGAGTCAGGCCTAGTGGGGGGTCTTTCATGGTTGGGGGCGCACCCTGTAAGGAGACCTGGGCACCCAAGCCCCTTCTTCTTTCTCCCTTTAGCTCCTTGGCAAGGAGAGGACAGCTCTGCTCCCCGACATGTCCCCACCGTGATGGGGGACAGACCCAGAAGCAAGGGGCAAGTCAGGGACTGAAACTTCCAAAACCGTGGGCCAAAATACATCTCTTCTCTTTACAACAAGATTCTCCTGAGTGTTACAGTTGTAGAAGGCTAACATAGTAAGTCTGTAGATTTACCGGCAAAAAGCTGCTTATGATGTTTTGTTGATCTTGAAAACATCACCCGCTGCCCCTGTAGCTGGGCCACACCGGCGGTTCCCAGCCCTGCTGATGGGCGCCTCTTCTCGCTCCTTCTTGGTGATTACAAATACTGTCGCCCCCTTTCTATACTTGCAGGGGTAGGAATGGTGCTTCTTAAGCAAAAACTTCTACAGGTCTGTCTCTGTACTCCAACAGCAGCAAACAAACAGAACCCCCACCATCACCCCAGCACCCCACATCTGATCCTCTTCCGACTCAGGCAGACACTGGGGACAGGAAGCTCCCGCCACCAACTACACACCTCCCAGGAGGAGATGAGAAGGGAGTAAAGCAGCACTGAGGGAGCCGAGACCTTCCAGAAACTCCCCCTGAGGCAGGCACTCGCAAAGGTGCCAGACAGAAACGCCGGTTTGCACTTCTTTGGCATGATTCTGCACTTAGACCATTTCTATCCCTCCCACCCCTATCACAGGGGGATTTGGCCCCTTCTGTGAATGAGGTGATGGAATCCTGCCCAGGGGTCCAGGGCCCGGAAATGGCAGAACTAGGATTGAGTCATCCGGCCAGAGCCACCTGGAGCTGCCACTCACAGCCTGGGGCTGAAGAGCCACTATTCCCGGGGACAGCTGTGGCGCCCACACCCCGAGAGGGGCGCGGCCCTGTGATACTGGCAGCCCAGCCCGCAGGGCCCACCGGGCAGTCCTGGGTGAGGGCTGCTGCGCCCCGCCCCGCCGCCTCCCGTGCACCTCTCCGCGCAGTAGCCCCCGCCCCCCATCTCCCGAAGCCTTCCCGCCTCGCCCAGCCTAGCCATCTGGAACCCTCCCGCTCCCAGCTGGTCGGAAGTACACACTTCAGTACTTAATAAATGCGAAAGGGGTTCTGCAACACAACCCCAGGCTCTGTGATGTTTCACAGCCTGAAAAGCCTGAGACAGCACTGCTGTGCGTGAACGGCCTGTGGAGGATGCCGAGAGGTAGCAAGGAGCCCAGACATAGTCACCAGAGTGTAAGAGGCGCCCCCCAGGCCCCCGAAGCCACTTCCTCAGTCATCTGGGCTTCCCAGGGCCCAAGTGCTACCGCGGTCAGGATCAGCCCGGAGCCCTCTCACCCTGGAATGACCAGGGGGGCTCATCTCTGGGGCCGGGCCTGGGAACCCACATCTGAAGGAGGCGCCCTGATGTGTTTATACTCCTGAGGTCCAAGGACCCCTCGCTAACGCTGGCCCTGGGCTGCTCTTGGGAACTTCCATGATGGCAAGACCGTGGAGCACTCTCACTCACACACACACACATACGCACACGCACACGCACACACACACCACCCAGGCCTTCAGCCCTCAGCATCTTCACCTTCTGCCCAAACAGGATCCTTCCCAGGCAGGTGGCCATGAGGTTGAGATGGCTACTGCCCTGGGAGGAAGGGGGATTTTCACAGTATAAGAGGGATTTCATGCAAAGATCTTGCTCTGTTTTTGTTTTTCAGGGTCTTTGCACTGAGCTATTTCCCCAGCTCTTTTCATTTTTTGAGACAGGGTCTTGCTAAGTTGTTATAGTTGCCCAGGCTGGGCTCACATTTGTCATCCTCCTGCCTCAGCCTCCCAGAGTGCTGGGATCACAGGTGTGCATCACTGCACCTGGCTTTTGCTCTGCTTTTAAATTTTCAAAGCCACGCACTGCTTTTTTTTGTGGAAAGTCTGGAACCTGTTGAGACATGGAAGAGGCTGTGCTTGGCTTTGTGGCCCACCTGGATCCCCACAAGCTGTATCTCTAGCTCTCTAATTCTCCACCTAATGCCACAGTGAACTCCGTGCCCAAGAGGGAAGGACTCAGAACTGTTGACTCTGTCCAGATGTCCTTCCCAAAGCCAGTCCTCAAGCCTAACTTCCTTGGCCAAGGAAGTCCTCATCCTCAGCGGAGGTGGCCGAGTGGCAGAGGGCCATAGAGGAGGAATAAAGTAGGAGTCACTTGGCTGAGCAGAGGCCGGAGCCCTTGCTGGACTGTCCTTCCGGAGAGGCCCCCAGCCCGGGGCACCACATGAGACCCACAGAGCCTGAGAGGCCGCTGCTCCTTCTCCCCTCCCCACCGCAGGTCGGTGTAGCCACTGGGGAGGCCACTCCAGTCCTCTAGAATCTCTCTGTGATGGCAGCTGGTGGCTGCTCCGCAGCCAGGACAGGACCTCCAGAGTTATCTGCTGTGTGTTTCAGCGGTAAGAAGAAGTAGAAATGGCAAATAAATATATAAAAACATGTTGATCACTAGTCATTCAAGAGATGCAAATTAAAACAACACTGAGATTCCACTTCACTCTAGAAAGAATGGCTATTATCAAGAAATCAGACAATAACAAATCCTGGCGGGGCTGTGGAGAAAAAGGAACCTTCCTCCACTGTTGGTGGGAACGTGGACTGGTGCAATCAGTATGGAGATTCCTCAAAAGACTAGGACTAGAGGTTCCATTTGATCCAGCTAGTCCCTTTGGTATCTTCCCAAATTAATTAAAAGCATCATACCACACCGATATATTCATACCCATGTATATAGCAGCAGAGCTTGTAATAGCTAAATCTTGGGAACAGCCCATATGCCCATCAACCAATGAATGGATAAAGAAAATATGGTTTTTTAATACAATGGAGTAATACTCTGCCATAAAAGAGAATAAGCTTGAGACATTTCTAGATAAATGGATGCACCTTGAGACCATACTCTTAAGTGAAATAAATCAGATGCACATTTAAATACTGCATTGTTTCTCTAGTGTGAGAAACCAAATGTGTAAATAAGGACCAAAATATATAATAGATCTTCGGAAATGGGAAGAAAATCTTAAAATGGGAAAGGGAACAAGGGAAGGGGGAGGAGGAAAGAAAGGGAGGGAAAAAATGAAAACAAAGCTTTTGTAAATAGGGAGGGGAAGAAGGGTGGAAGGGAGGGGAGGGGAATGGGAAAAAAGAAAGAAGAAGCAAGATATGTCTTATACAGGTACAAATTCCCCATGAGAAATGTTATCATTATGTATATCTAAAATGTACCAATAAAACTTTTAAAAAGAAAATAGGACTAGAAGATCTTTATCTCAATCTGATTAAAACCATCTATGACAAACCAATAGCTACCATCATACTAAATGGACAAAAGCTGAAAGCTTTCACTGTAAAATCAGGAACAAAACAAGGTTGCTCATTATCACAACTCCTGTTCAATAAAATTCTTGAAATATTAGCCAGAGTAAGTAGACAAGAGAAAGGAAAGGAATATAGATAGAAAAGGAAGAAGTTACATAATCATATGTGTCATTACCATGTCATTGTTGACGACATGATCTTCTACATAGAAGGCCCAAAATTACCACCAAAAGACTCCTAGAGATGCTTCCTGGTGGTCTAGTGGCCAGATTTGGCATTCTCACTGAAAGACTCCTAAAATAAATAACAAAATTCAGTGGTATAGCTGGATACAAAGCTAACACTCAAAAATCAATAGTATTCTTGTACACCAATAACAAACTCACTGAGAGGAAAGATTAGGGAAGCAACATCTTGCACAATAGCATCAAGAGAAATGAAATACTTAGGAATTAACCTAACTAAGGAACCTAACTGACAATGAAAACTATAGTACTCTGAAGAGATCAAAGAGGATATCAGAAAATGGAAAGATATCCCCTATTCCTGGATAGGCAGAACCAATATAGTGGAAAGGCCACACCCTTAAAACTTTTATACAGGTTTAATGTAATCCCAATCAAAATACCAACAGTCCTCACAGAACTAGAGAAAACAATCCTAAAATTCATATGGAACCACAATAGAAAAAGTGATTCTGGACAACAAAGACAAGACAGGGAACATTACAATCCTAGACATCCAAGTTATACTATAATGTTATACTGTGATTTAAAAAAAAAGGGTGGGGTCTGGGGATTTAGCTCAGGGGTTAGAGTGCTTGCCTTGTAAGCGCAAGGCCCTGAGTTCGATCCTCAGCACAAAAAAAAAAAAAAAAAAGCATGGTATTGGCAAAAACATAGGTTTGCGGATCAATAGAACAGAATAGAGGACACAGAAACAACTCCAGGCACCCTCAAGTAATCTTCTATTGGACAAAGGAGCCAAACACGTTTGCTGGAGGAAAGATAGCTTCTTTACCAAACAGTGCTGGCACCAGGCATGGTGGTGCATGCCTATAATCCCAGCACTCAGGAGGCTGAGGCAGGAGGATCACCATGCGTTAAAGGCCAACCTGGACTACATAGTGAGTTCAAAGACAGTTTGAGCTAGACAGCGAGACTGTTTCAAAAAAAAAAAAAAAAGACGCTGGGAAAACTGGCTATCTACATGCTGAAGATTGAACTTGGACCCATATTTCTCACCTTGCACTAAATGAAAATCAAAATGGATCAAAGAATTAAATATTAAAACAGAAACACTTAATCTTCAGGAAGACAAAATAGGTAAAATTCTTAAATAGATAGGTGTAGGCCAAGACTTTCTGAACAATACCCCAGTTCATAAGAAACATTATGAAGAATCAACAAATGGGATCACATGAAATCAAAAAACTTCTGCATAGCAAAAGAAACCACCAACACACAGAATAGGAAAAAAATTTTGCCAGCTACTCCTCAGACAGAGGACTGATATGTAGAATATACAAAGAACTAAAACAATTAGACCCCTTAAATTTATTTTTTTTATTTTTTTATTTTATTTTAATGGTACATTTTCGATGTACATATTGATAACATTCATCATTGGGGATTTGTACCTGTACATGATATACCTTGTTGCTTCTTTTTTTCCTGTTCCCCTCCCCTCACCCCCTCCTCCCTCCCTATTTACAAAAGCTTTGTTTCCATTTTTTCCTTCCATTTCTTATTTCTCTTGTCCCTCTGTTCCTTTCCCCCTCCCTTGTTCCCTTTCCCATTTGGACACTTTCTTCCCTTT
>PVJO010031680.1:0-14047 GCA_004026905.1 Hystrix cristata
AAAAAATATTTAATCATTTATTGTTTCATTAAGAATTGTAATTTGAAATTATATGTTATTAAATCATAACTCTTTCTTTTAGAATACAAAATCTGTCCTACTTAAATATATACTTTATTCTATGGTCATATTTATTTTAAATTAATGACAGTATGTTTAAACAATGTAAGAAATTGTATAACATGCTAATATTGATAAATATTAATATTAATTACTTTTGTTAAGTTTTATATTTTCTCATGTTCTACAAAGTCCCATTATATAATACAGTAATTTCAATTTCATTATTGAAGAAATGATGATTTCATTTCTTAATGACAGTGACTGTATCATCCAACTCTATTTACATTTTAATGTACTAGCTTTATTAAGAAAAGGGACATGGACTCAATGATAAAGATCTGCACATTTTTTCATAGTAAACAATATGAAACATATCAGAAAAATATAACAGGCCATGCAATAGACATGTACTGCATTCATGTGTAACAAAATTTAGATTCTGTCTACCAAATTACATTTTTTCCATTAAAGACATAATAATTCACATAAAACACCTGAGATTAGAGTTTTCTTATTTCAAGTTTTAATAGATCATGTATTTCCATTATTATTTAGTAAGAATGTGGCTTTCCTCTGAAAAGCTCAAAGGAAAAGCTGACACAGAAATGCATATTTTATAATATCTTGTCAGAAGATTATTCCTTAAAGGAGTTCAGATACTTTGTTATGCATATTTCCTATTTCAGGTACTATGGTAACTTCATAAATAATTGATTAATTGGAATATAAAGCACAATATATTTCATTTCTAAGTGTGTGGAGACTAGAAGTTTTTCATCATGTTTTAAATTACCAGACAAGAAAATACTCCCCACAATGCCTCTTTCCAATTAGTAAGCAGTACAGAAAGGAAAATAGTGTTCTTTTTGCTGGACACAGTGCGTTGTGTTTTAAAAAAGTATTGGACTCTTTATCATGAGCTGTCTCTTAACTCTTGCTTAAGTAGCAAGGATAAAATATCTTCACAAAAGAAAACAAGAGACCAAGAAAGAATTTGAAAACAAGATATAGAAGGCACTTTTGTAGTGAGTTATTTTCTCCAACTGCCATCTACTGCCTTTCAGATATACCAGGATGCAGAACCCAAATTGCAAAAATGAAAATAGGTTTTAAAGGAATATTTGCTGCAATATACTATTGATTACACCTGCCAGCACCAGTCTTTGTGGAGGATCATGGCTTCTCATCACTGTACACTTGCTATGTCAGTACATATGAACCGCAAGCTATGTCAAGGTCCAGTGCTATCACAGCCTATTGTGCATCTTTTCTTAAAAACTGCTATTTTCTGGCAAATTAGTACATGAAAAAGTGCTCAAAATTACTGGTTGTTCGAGACATGCAAATCAAAACAACGCTAAGTGTCCATTTCACTCCAGAAAGAACAGCTATTATTAAGAAATCAACCAATAACAAGTGCTGGCGGGGCTGTGGGGAAAAAGGAACCCTCCTCCACTGTTGGTGGGAATGTAGACTGGTCCAACCACTGTGGAAATCAGTACGGAGACTCCTCAAAAAACTAAAACTAGAAGTTCCATTTGACCCAGCTATTCCTCTGCTTGGTGTCTTCCCAGAAGAATTAAAATCATACCGCAGAGATATATGAACAGCCATGTTCATAGCAACACTATTTGTAATAGCTAAGTCTTGGAAACAACCCAAATGCTCAACAACTAAGGAATGGCTAAAGAAAATGTGGTTTTTCTACACAGTGGAGTACTACTCAGGCATAAAAAGGAAAAAACTAAGAGACATTTGTAGGTAAATGGATGAACCTTGAGAACATACTCTTAAGTGAAATAAATCAGGCACTCATGAGTACATATCAAATTGTTTCTCTGATATGAGAAACCGTAAGTGTAAATAAGGACAAAGAGGTGTAACAGATATTATGTAAAAGGAAGATAATATTCAAAAGAGAGGCGAAATGCTGTAAATAGGGAAGGGTGGAGGAGCGGATGGGAGGGGTGGAGAAGAAGGGGGAAACCAAGATACATCATGTACAGGTACAAAATAACCATGATGAATGTGATCATTATGTATATAATGTACCAATACAGGGTCTTGGTAAAACAAACAAACAAACAAACAAAAAAACCCTGCTATTTTCCTTCCTTGACAGTCACCTAAAAGCCAAATCTGGAGGTTCAAAGTTTACCTACATAGTCCAGATTTACAGCAGTATTAAAACAAAATTAATAATAATCCTTTAAACCTGGTGCCTTACAAAAGGAAATGCATTTTGTAAATTCTAATGGGATTTATTTAACCTACCATGACAACTACAAATAGAACAGAAAATTGTAAAAGTCTGTTTCTAGGAATGACATGTCCTATCTCTATTTAAAAGTCAAATTTATAATCAGCAATGATATTAATAGCTGATGATATTTAATTATAACTTATGAATCATGGTAGGAAAATGTAAAGGGTTAGTATATTTGGTTTTATGAGGTAGATCAGATGAATTAAAACTTAGAAAATTTGTAACCATTATGGATTTCTACTGTAAAGATGGGGCTAGAAAACTGTCTATTGCAGTAAAAATAGACTGAGATTAACAATTATGGAATAGAGGGATCGCCCAGAAGGCAATTGTAGAAATCTAACTGAAAAACAATAGATATAACACATGATGAAAATGAGCATATGTCGGAAATATTTTGTGTATGTTTCCTAAAAGGATTACTCTCAGTTTATATTTGGAGTGGCCTGAAAAATTAATGATGGAATTCTTGACTTTGGACAGGAAAACATTTGAAGAGGTAGATTTGTGAAAACAGGGCATGTTTTCAAGTACTAAGTCTGGAGATCCAATGTTTACCTCAGTGTGGAGAAAATTATCTGAAAATGAAACCAACACATAGGACCGCGAGTGCTTCTGATGGGCCAAGAAAAGTCCCGTTAGTGTTCACAAAACCACAAGTTAGTGGTTCATTGATTTCAGCCTTATTTGCTGGGTTCTGGCCGCACTGCATTCCATTTTTCCTACAGGTAAATCTCTTTCTCTCTTCATGGCCTTTGCAGTCTCTCTTCTACTTCCCTTTAATGCTGACCCAATTTCTTGGGCTACTGTTGCACACCTTTCAGATATTAGCATGAATATTAACCTCCAAGAGCTCTAGTTTATGTCTTTGTCTAATCTAAAGTAGAAAACTCTATTACTTGTTACTTTCACCACTTTGCCATTATCATATACATTCTCAAGAATATTTTACTGCAGATTATGTATTCATATTATTTATGTTTAAATATGTGTTTATTTTATATATTTTATTATTTATTTGTATAATCATTGTATTTTACCTTATTAATCATTTTTGAAAACCTTACATAAGATTTACTGTTATGATCTCAAAAATTAGAACAGCCCTTGAAACACAGAAAATGTGAATGAATTAATGAAACACAGAACTTGAAACCACCATCCCTTTTAAAGTGACTCAGCACGGCTCCACTGTAATTTAGTATATTTAGATCTACCATTTTATCACAGAAAATAATTACACATTCAATACCCAGATTATGAAATACCGTACCAATTGTTGAGAAAGGAGATTCTTAACGTAGACTGATTTTATCTCCTGAATTTTGAATCAGTCCTTTTCATCATGACTAGAAACTTCAACACACTTTCTTCATGCTGGCACACTGGCTTCCTTTTGGTAAAACATTAAGATGAGTCCATCTGCATTGCTAAATTTAAAATAGTCCAAAGCATGACAAAACCTTTATTGCTAAAATTGTCTAATTCAACAGATTAACCACAGTGGCTTTTTCTGTAATGTACCCCTGCCGATTAATCAAAGATTAAAAGAATTTAGGACACTCCATTTAGTTGATTCTAAGGTTCTGCCTCTGAATAATGATAAAATTATACTCAATTGAACTTTCTTACTAAGCATTTATTCTTAATTCTTTGAAAATTGAGGATCATTTCAGACAATGATAATGTTAAATTCACAAGAACATTATTTTCTTTATCTTTCATCCTTGCCTTCATGCTTCCAAACATTGAGAAATTTTTCTATTAGTTATAACAATAATATGGTCTTTCATGAGCTTAAAATATGCTATGTGGGAAATACAAGGAGAAGAGAGACACATTCTTAAGTCTTAAAGGAAAGGGAAACTGACAACAATTGAGTTTAGCAAAAGGCTGAAAGTATTAACGTGTTGGATATGTGAAATGAGACATGGCACACAAAGATACATTTCAATTAAGAAAATTTCAGAAGTAAATATTAGGAAATTTTAACAATGAAAATTGTATTTAAAAATTCCATGTATCTCTCTTTTTCTTGTGTTCATATAGAACAGATATGATAATTTTTCAGAGATCTCCTAGTAAAAATGTGGTGAGCGCCTGCATGGTTTCTTTAGTTATTCTATGTTGAATAAGATCTGCGGACACTGCCAGGTTGACGTGTATTTTCCTCTACCGTTTCTTTATTGCTCTTCACATAGTAAGTGATGAATAAAAACATTTAATTCTCAAAATGTATTGGAAAGAATACACTTGAAAAATCGTAATGCAACTATATCCATATGAGAAAACACTTTAAAATGTTTTGCTGTTAAGAGACATGTTGATGACAACTACAAATAGCTTAGTTGTGTGACAACAGCTTGTAGAAACCACAGGTCCTGACTCTCCTCTGATTTAAATCATGGAAATGGAATATGTGTTTCACAACCTCTCCACTCAGGTCATTTATGGGGAAACAGAATTGAGAACACACATTTTTTTCCACTGAAAATCTTTCACTAAAAAAAGATGAACACCCTGACACTACCTTCAAAGATCTTTTAGTTCAGTAGGAATGATAAAAGACGCACACAGAGAAACACAATATAGACAAGATTTCAAGAGGTGGTGTAGTGTATAAAATCTACAAAGAAAAGGAAGGTTTTGAACACTTCATTTTGACAATCTGCATGCATGTGGAGATACAGAACCACAATTGTAGACAGATAAGTATATAATATCAGTTCAGCACGAGTTATTTTTAATTCAAAATATGCTTGAAATTGAATGACAAAAAGTTGTTTTTGTACCACATTCTACAGATACAAAAAAAGGAAAATAGTTAATATGGCAATGATGCGTTCATGAACATAGAAAACACAAATTGCAAAGTAATGACTCAGCCTTCACAATTATGACTTTTTAACATATGGATCATTACTGCTTTCATTTTACTTGATATGACAATTCCTTTTATGCTCTTTAGCAACATTTGGCTTTGTGGTTTTATTCAGAATGAATAACTCAGATATCTGACATCTTAATTTGGGGACATCTGTCAGTCTTAGCTAGAACTAATGATTAATTTTTCACCATGGTAATATTTAGAACATACAGTGATAGAATATAAAATGATCTCTGAGCTACTCTAATCATTTTATATAAATTATATATGTATTTCAAAGGAGCATGATTTGTCAATATGGACAACATATTTTAAACGTATTTGTCTTATAAATATTGAGCAAACAGTGATATGTATAACTCACAGTTTTTTATTGAAGAAATATGCTTTTTTCCTCATAGATTCCAAGTGATTTTTTTGTCCCTCTAGTGAAATAAGGTAAAATGGATTCTTCTCTGGCTGAGTTTTGAACACTTTGTGATTCTGTCATAATGTATGAATATTTGACCCAAAATAAATATTTTTGTACATATCATCAGTAATGTATTCTGTAACTTTCCCCAAGTTTCAAAATAGTAGCAGTTGACTAGAATACATAATGATCCCTGAGCTACTTTAACCAGGGATTAAAAATCTTCCAATTAACTGCCCTGTACACTCCTTTCTCTTTCCCTTTTTAGATCATAGCTTTAGTCTGCCACTCTTACTGATACAAATACATGTTTTTTTTTATTTATGTTATAGGTATGCAAATGGCTGAGAATTGTTGTATTTAACTCGTTAAAAATAATTTCATAGTTAATAAATCTTTTTTGATATCACAGTGTTTAGGCAATTTTCATAGACAGTAAGAGTAGACACAAATTATATTTCTTTCCAAAAACTGGTACTATAGACAAAATAGTTGTTTTTAGCCATTCTTTGACATTGCAGATACGCTTGCTAGTGTATTAGCTAACACACACACTGGAACTATTTTTTAAGAATGACCTACAGCTTTGCCAGGTTAATTATGAGCATTGACTGTACATGTAGAAGGATTGGTGTAAGAACCAAGTCTGTATTCTCCTCTGACTCTGATTTAAATGTTTCATGGCCCATACTTGGAGACATGTTAGACTCTTACAACTTAATTGTGAACTTTGGGTCTGCCATCTTTCCAGCTGAGACACTGCTCACATTATTATTTAATGTACCTAAATCCAAGTTAAGTGCATGCCCAAAATAACAAGGTTGTATTTCATATGTTTCTAGTGAAGATGCAATGAGGCTACATGTGGAAAACGTTTAGCCCAGGCTGGAACAAGAGAGTTGTTAAATTCTGCTGCTATCATCATCATCATCATCATCATCATCATCATCATCATCATCATCATCATAGTCATCATCATCATCAATATGCATACTGTAGAGCTCCACACTGAAAGTACTTGAACAAAGCTTAATGCTTATTATTTTCTTTCATAATGTACTATAAGAAAATTGCAAATATAGTATGGGAAATTCCATTTAAATTTTGATAAGATATTTAAAATTCAATTTGCTTTTATGTTTGGAGTTTTTTGAGAATTTTTTTCTAAGACAAAATCTTGAGAGCTATTTACTAAAACAATTTTCATTTTTGTAAATATTACATATTGCTAAACTATTTTATGGGAGCAAAAAATAAAACATTAAATCATATCTATCTGAAAATAAAATCCAGTTAAAATATCTAGGATTAGTAATTTGTTCATCTTTAGGAGTAAATTTATATTTCCTTCTTTATGATAAACTAAATATTCAAATATTCCAAGGCTAGTAGATGATGCTTTCCTACAGACACGACCCTCACAAACAGGCCTTCATCCTCTTGTTATCCAACACACGAGACTATCGAATATTTTGAGAGACAGGAGAGACCTTTGACCACTTTGCTGATGACAGATAGACAGACAGATAGATGATAGATACATAGATAGATACATAGGTAAGGTAGATAGATAGATAGATAGCAGTTTGGTGTACAAACAAGATAAAAGTTACCCGACGCACTGTACTTAAGTTTAGTTGCCAGGAAAAATCTTTGTCTTCAACAGCAACAGAATGAGTATTTAAGATTGATGTTTCAATGAGGTATAGTGTATGAGAAATCTTAGGTAGAGATCATTATTGCTTCTTGTAATTTATTCATCAACAACTATTCTAAGATTTTCACTCATTTTTCCCACTTTCAGGGCAGTCACTTGCCCAATACCTTCTCCTACTTAAGTCACTAAGGTGGTGGTAGGATGTGCACCCACTTTCCCAAGGGGTGTGTGAGGATTGATCTATCCTCACTATCTTTGTGTTTTTCTAATTTGAGTATTTCGCCATTCACATCCCTGCCCTACTGCCTTAAAAATCATATTCTTTAAAAGTCACCTGAAACATCCTGAGGTAATGAAAGTGTTCTCTATCTTGATAAATGATCTGTACACAAGCTTTTTTTCAATTAAAAAGAGAGTGAACTATGGTGATTTTATTTGCATTTTAAGGGAGAATTTTAAACTTTTTATGTGCTGAATGTTTCTAGCTCAATCAAAAGGGATTAAACTTGGTCTTGAGTATGTGAAACTTTGTCACCTAGTAACAGCAGGTTACTGCTACATGAATAAAATTTACAGGAAATGTCCAGCAAAAACACTAAAAATAGAAACTCATGATTTCACAGTGATACATAATCCTTTGATCCTCATAGTTTCCCATGTCTTTATTCTTGAGACCAATGTCTAATTTGATCTATGAAGAGTATTTGAGGTTTGACCAGGTCTTATAAATATTTCTCACCACTCGCAACATGCCTAAAAATGAGTAAAAATATTAAAAAGGCTAATGTTTAGTTTTGTAAGGCTAGGTTTGTAAATACATTGTAAGTGAGAGCTATATGGGCTTGTTATGGCCTGAACTCTACTCCAAGCCTGGCTTAGCGCACTGCAGAAAGCCTCGAGTTTATACAACAAACACTCTTTTCTGCACAAGGTCTCATACTGAGATGGAGATGGACAAAGGTATTAAATCCTGGATGTATTTGCCTTTTGTTAGATTAGCTTTGTCAGATAGAAAAATGAATACCAATTGCTTTTGCCCAGCAGCAAGGTAAATATTTATATCTATGTGAATGTAAGGAAAAGGTAGATGAAGACAAAAGGCGTGATTATGGAATATTGAAATTAGTTGTGTGGAGGAAGGTTATACCCGATATAACAACGAATAAAATATCCTGAAAATACATAAAATCAGGATATGGTTTCTGGTGATTACTGCCTCAGTCCTGAACTTTATGTAGTACAGGCAACTATCATTAGGTTTTGGACATCTAAAGAGTCATTCACAGATGTTTCTACATTACTAAAACATCAACATAAAAAATAAACAGAATTATAAAGTGCATCTATCAGGCTTGGATAGAACAAAATTTTTCATCAGTTCTGTATATTATTTTCTAGGCCATGTTAAAAGAACACAAGGGTTATCTGCTGCTGGATTTAAAAGCAAATGCAAGATCAGAAGACTTGTATAATTTTTTAAAATTTTATTTTCATTAATACATGTTTGCAGTACATAATATTTACATTTCTTGGGGGGAGTTGGTGCATGTACATAACACATCTCAATTCTTTTTTCATCCTCTTATATTCCCACTCGCCCCCTTCCCTCTATCTCTTGATTTCCTTTCCTTTGAAAAAGATCTATTTCCCCGCTTGCTCTAATCTATTTTTTGTTTTGCGCTTTATTTATAATTTGGGTTTCTCATATAAAAGAGATTGTAATATTTAAGCTTGTGTGTCTGATTTACTTCACTCAAATTTATGGGTCTCAAGGAGTATCCATTTTCCTACAAATTATTCAAGCTTATCTTTCTTTATGATGGGGTAGTACTCCACTGTGTATAAATACCACATTTTTTTTATCCATTCATTTGTTGATGGACATATAAGCCACTTCCAGGGATGCTGAGCATTTGTTCATGTATTTATTGACCATTTGTACTTCTAATTCTATGTCTGTTCATTCAGAATTATTACTTGGAGATAGGGAAGAGTAGGGAAGGAGTCAGCAAAGGACACAGAAGCTTGAATTTAGCCACAGTATATTACTAATGCAATTTCTAGGCTTTCTGTTACCTGTCTACACTCACCAGTGGCTTCTTTGTTCATTCAGGGAAAAAATCCAAAGCTCTGGTATCAATATAGAAGGTCTCACAAAGCCAGGTGTCCCCTTATCTTTCTATTTCCACTTACAACTACCCATCTCCTTATTCAGTCTTCCCCAGACACACATGCCTCCTTGCTGTTCCGCAGAGACCATGGGCATGATTCCACTTCAGAACTTTCTACACCTGGTAAGCTGGTACCTTAAATTCCTTCAAGAATATCTCTAATGTCACTTTCTCAGTGAAAATTCTCTAATACTAAATGCAATATTAATGGGGTTTTTTGTTCTCTGAGTTGTTTTCCATGGGCCTTATCAACTATCATAATATAACGTACCTACGTATTATGTTAGAGTCTAATTTCCCCAGCTAGATATAAGGTCTAAGAGTACAAGTACTTTTGTTCTTTTCATTCACAGCTACATCTGATGGATGAATGAGCCGTTGTACATAGCGTGACTAAAGTAAAGGGCATTCAGAATTCCTTGATGCTATTTGATACATATCATCTGTCTGTCACATTCTATCATACTCCTGACACAAGTGGTCAGCTCATGGAGCAGCAAGGCTCATCCTCAAACACCAGCTCCTTCTTAGGTGTTTTTCCCAGAGTAATACTTCAAAGTCCTTATGTTTTGCTGTCTCTCTGATCCTTGACTTTATATCTAAGGGCTGGACTTTGGCTTCTGGTTTCTTATGTGTATGTTTGTTTTAGATTATATTTGGACTTCTTGTCTCTCTCTAAAAATCTCTATATCCCTCCATCTAGAATCACTTCTGCCATTTCTCCCGAGGTAGGAGAAACAGACAGCAGCCTCTTTCACATTTGCTTCCTTAAAATACGCAGCCCTTAGGGAAGCGATTTTCCACCTATGACTTTACACTTACAACCATGACTGCGATTAACTTTTACAATCCCGGTTATAACAAGCAGAACTGAAGGATGAGTGGGTCTTTACTCCATGAGCTCTATTTTATCATCATATTTTCTTTTGCTTTTCGATCTGTTTCCTCTTTTCTGCTTTCCTGGCACGTGTGTTTTTTTGTTTGTTTTGTTTTGCTTTGTTTTGTTTTCCAGTGCGGCTTGGCCTGTTTCTTAATTTTGCTTTACGCATGTGAAAAAATGTGTAACTATTAGGAATTCATATGTAAAAAGTAGCCAGTTTTTAAAATGTAATAGGGTATAAGGATTTACATTTATCCAGATCAGATTGTGTTTAGATAACTATGTTAGGTAGATTTTAAAAATTTATTGAAGTATACATTTATAATAGTACACATTCTCTTGCTAGAGTTTTTAAAATCAGAATTATTTCTGATAGAAGCAAAGACAGCATGGTTTCTCTAAATTTTATTAAATTTAGTTAAATATAAATTTAAATTTAGTTAAGTATAAAACTGTTTTAATAGTAAAATGGGTATATAGATATGAGGTGGAAGTTACAAAAATATAAAAGTGTAATTTTATTACAGTTATCCTTGATAGAAATCCAAAGTTTGAATGATATCAAGTAGTGCCTATAATAGAAGATGACATATGCCTATGGCAAAGAGTTGCATAAGACATAGTACTTTCAGTCAGATATTTCACATCTATAGAAATATGACATATACTCAATTAACTTGATTTGGTGTAATTAAAATTAATATTGCAATCAAAATACAAACATTCCAAATGTTGCAAATGATAAAATCATGAAAACAACTTTGATATTAGATCTGGACATATATCATTGGAGTAACTATCACTCTTTATAGTTAATAAAGAAAAGAGACAATAACAAATAACTATACTTTAGTTATTACAGTGAAAATTACTAGAAAATTAAATTCTGATTCATTTAATGTAATTACCAAAGACCAATCCCAAAAGACTGATAAAGAATTATTTTCACAGGTCCAGAAACTTTTGGCTTAGAACTTTGAGAACATAAATTTTTGTTTTAGGGAATTTAGTGGGAATTCTGTTGTAGAGAATAATATCAATTCACTTCAACTTGGAGGTTATGTTACAGACTATTGGCCAAATGGAATCACAAGGTACAGTGGGAACACTGAAGAGGTAAGCCATCAAAAAATAGTTAGAAAAGTGGGTAAGGAGAAAGTTTTGTTTTGAGATTGAGCATGAGTTGAAAAATCAAGAGAACAATAACAGTAACAAAGATACAGAAGTGAAAAATAATGGAATACAAAGGACTGACAAATACTTATATTGAAATATTTTTATCACCACGTAAATTTGATACGATTAACTTCAACAGTTGTGGTGCAAAATTTTTAGTAATTACCTTTACTCTGATAAATAGATGTCCTTTTTTTCTTTCAAAATAAAATATTAAACCTTATTTACATTTTATAAACAGTATAAAATCTCTAGACAGAGGAAGTACCTATCAAGTATGTAACATCCAAACACAGTACTAGTTATTTTTAACACAAATGGCCATGTTAGTCAAATTCATAGTGAAATCATGTAATTATTGCATTTTAGAAACACGCAGTAATCCTTCTATATCTGTGAGTACTGTGTCTGGGATTCAGCTAACCAAAGATATAAAATATATGAGAAAATAGATCTTGTTTTTGTACTGAAGATGTACAGGCATTATTCTTTTTTATTATTTTCTGAACAGTATAACAATTAAAAAAATCTGCACTGTTTTAGATATTACAAGAATCTAGAGATGATTCAAATTATACAAGAAGATGTGTGTAGATTATATGCAAATAGTACTAAGCCATCTTGGATAAGGTACTAAACCATCTTTAGATTTTGGTATCCACTAGAAGCAATCCCCACAGACACAGAGGACCACAGAGCTTCTTGGTAGCTATTTTATACCTAATTCCTACAGGAATAATGGTGTGTAAGGAATACTTTGGGAAAAAAATGTAAATACCTAAAAATCTCCAAGGACTATTAATAGAACATTGAACATACAGCATCAATATAATGTGATAGTTAAATTTTGTGTCAATTTCTCCAAATGCTTGCTATACCACTACCTTGCATGTTTCTGTGAAGATTTTTAGTGAAATGACATTAAAATTGTTGTACTTTGGTTTTTGTTTTTTTTTTTTTTTAATTTTTTTTTATTTTTACCAAGAACATGTATTGGTACATTGCATACATAATGATCATAATCAACATGGTTATTTTGTACCTGTACATGATACATCTTAGTTTTCCCCCCTCTTCCCCCCTTCCCCCCTTCCCCTCCCCTCACTTCCATTGACTCACCCCTCCCTATTTGCAACAAGTGTAGTTACACTTTACCATTTTTTCCCTTTCATCTTACTTTTCTTTTAACCTTCTTCTTTATCCCCCTTTTCCCTATCTAGTTCTCTCTTTTGAATACTATCTCTCATTTTTTTTAAACAAAATATCTATTCTGCCCCTTTGTCCTTATTTACACGTATGGTTTCTTATATCAGAGAAACAATTCGACGTGTACTAATAAGTGTCTGATTTATTTCACTTAATAGTATGTTCTTCAGGAACATCCATTTACATACAAATGACTCCAGTTTATCCTTTTTTATGGCAGTGTAGTACTCCATTGTGTAGAAAAACCACATCTTTTTTAGCCATTCATCCGCTGTTGGGCATTTAGGTTGTTTCCAAGATGTAGCTATTACAAATTGTGCTGCTATGAATATGGTTGTGCATATATCACTGTGATATGATGATTTTATTTTTTCTGGGAAGATATCCAACAGAGGAATAGCCGGGTCAAATGGAACCTCTAGTTGTAGTTTTCTGAGGAATCTCCACAATGATTTCCACAGTGGTTGGACCAGTCTACATTCCCACCAACAGTGCAGGAGGGTTCCTTTTTCCCCGCAGCCCCGCCAGCACTTGTTATTGATTGATTTCTTGATAATAGCTATTCTTTCTGGAGTGAGATGGTATCTTAGTGTTGTTTTGATCTGCATCTCTCGAATGACCAATGATGTTGAACATTTTTTCATATATTTATTTGCCATTTTTAGTTCTTCATCTGAAAAATGTTTATTCATTTCAGATGCCCATTTTTGGATAGGGTCTTTACATTTGGGGAGTTTGATCTTTTTGAGCTCTTTATATATTCTGGATTTTAGATCTTTATCTGAGGGACAGCTGACAAAAATTTTCTCCCAGTTTGTGATTTTTTGCCCTACTCTATTAGTGATTTCTTTTGCCATGCAAAAGCCTCTTAATAGGATGTGGTCCCAAGCATCAATTCTTTGAATTGTTTCCCGTGCAGTCTGAGTTTTATTCATAATTCTTTTTTCCAAGCCCTATATCTTCGAGAGCTCTTCCTATTTTATTCTCTAGGAGATTTATTGTTTCTGTTTTTATGTTTAGGTCTTTGATCCACTTCGATCTTAGTTTTGTATATGGTGAGAGACATGTATCTAGTTTTAGTTTTCAGCATGTGGTAAGCCAATTTTTCCAGCACCATTTATTAAAGAGGTTATCTTTCTTCCAGCGAGGGTGTTTGGCTCCTTTGTCAAAGATGAGATATTTGAGTGTGTTTGGAGTTATTTCTGCATCTTCTAGCCTGTTCCATTGGTCCTCGGGTCTGTCTTCGTGCCAGTACCATGCTGTTTTTATTACAGAAGCTTTATAATATAATTTCAAGTCGGGGACTGTGATGCCCCCTGCCTTATTCCT
>PVJO010031681.1:0-14032 GCA_004026905.1 Hystrix cristata
AAAAAAAAAAGTGAAATGGGCAGATAACCTGAAAGGCTACACTGTGATTTGTTTTAGTGCTTAAGAAAACAGCTCTAGATAAAGCAGAAGGGCATGGTTCTGATTTGTTGGAGCTGTGAATAGAAGGTCTGAGCAGATCTGTGCGATTGCTTCCTTGCCTTCTGCTTTACATACTGCAGACCCTTTAATTCTTACAGAAAGGGGTCTTGTAAGGGTTAAAGGCACATTTCTAAAACAACAGGGGCAGCAATTTTGCGTGTGCTATTTGAACAGTTGGTGTACAAATTCAGAATAATCTAATTTGTGGAATTGTATTACTTTATTTAAATGCTATTGACTTACGGAATTCAGACATGGTGTGTGTGTAAATCTCTGCCGTCTATGACTATGACCTCTGAGCGAGGCTTTCTCTAGAGTGGCTTCCTCCGCGCTGCCCATTTGATTCACTCGCTACTTCTCCAGTGGAGGCCAGCTCAGGGCTATTAGTGTGCTTTCCTCCTGAGTCTCTCCTTCTTCAAGAGAAGAGGAAGCGCTCCAAAAGGGCTGATGGATGACAAGGGTGGTGACAGTTCACTGATAACAGAGATTAATTGGGCTTGTATAAGTTAGAGTGCTCCAAGTTTAGAAAACAAAATCATAAAAATCAGTTGGCAGAAGACATTGGACTCAATTGTTAGATTATCTGGAAAGTTCTTAACCTGAAAAAAATCTGTAAGGTTATTATTTTTTCCAAGGGTTTTTTTTTTTTTTTGGTATATGAATAACATGTATTCACCATAAAAATACCTTGAAAATACAGGAAAGAAGAAAGGAGAAAAAAATTACTCGAAATTGTATTGCCCCAGATAAAAAATGATACATATTCAGGTACATTTGGTTCTGTCCATTTTCCTATATGGAAAATTTAATAAGAAATAAGCATGACTAACAGGTCATTCCATAAAAGTTCATGCTTATTTGGTTTCACTCTCTCTGGATAGGAAAACATCACTGTAAAGATATTAACAATGTCTCTATGTACTGAAAGTGATTTTTAGTTGCTTGTTTGTTTTCAGAGTGATCTTCTTATATCTAAAAATGATTTTTTGCCTTGAAGTCTATGAAAATATAATTAATTTAGCTTTTTATAAGTTAGGATTTTCCACCTATATTTTTCCGTTATTGTCTTTTTTCTTAACTCTTCACATGTTTCTCTTACGAATGCCACACAGCTTTATTTATCTATTTCATGCACCTCTCAACATTGTTTGGATTGATAGAGATTTTAAAAATTTTTAAATAGCAGACGGTGGTTTTCAGTGACAGTCACGACAATATGGTGATACCTCTTATCTCACAGGATTGATCCGAAGTGACCTTGCTCCTCCTCTTCAAGCGGCAACGACTTCTCCAGCCCTCGTCCTGTGATTAATTTGATCCATGGAAAATGGCAGGAATGACAGTGTGCCTGTGCTAGGCATAGTTGTTCGGACGTTAGTATTTTTTAATTCATAAACTTTATGTTTTAGAACAGTTTTAGGATCACATCAAAAGGGAGTGGAAAGTAGAGTTCCCATAGCAGCGCTGTCCGGCCGGCGCATGTCTCCCCGCTGTCAGTATCCGCCCCAGAGCGGTGCGGTCGCGAGTGGACCTCCGGGGACATAGCATTATTCCCCAGTTTTCGCTGGCACTCATGATGGGCGTTGTACCAAGTAGTTTTTAAAATCTTCTTCTCACTAACAATAGTTTCTAAAATTCCAACTGTAAAAAAAAAAATTTAAAAATCACCCATTAATCTTGAGACTCAGAGATAACTTTTATTGACATTTGCGTAGATTTTTAGACTTTTTTCCTAAACATACATATATTATATATATACTCTTTATTTAAAAGGTGGGGTTTTGTCGTGCATACAGTTTGGGTTTTTTCTCCATTTAGTAACACTTTATGAACATATTTCAATCCTAGCTAGTATTTTAAAAAATCATCATTCAAAATTGCTATATAATATTCCACTATATATTAGACCATATTCAACTAATTAGCAATCCTTTGATATTTAGATTGTTTCCACATTTTTCCATCATAAAATACACAGTGATAATAATTCTGCGACATACTTACCAATGATTTCCTTAAGTTAAATTCCTAGAAATGGGCTTGCTGAGCCAAAGCAAATATTTAAATTTTAAAGCTCTTCATGTAAGTTGCCAAACAGCCCTCTGGAAAGGTTTTGCTGGTTTACACTCATGCTATGTACATGAGCAGAATGTTATTTCCCAGTCTTTTGCCAATCTTGTTATTATTATAATAGTTGCCAAAGCATAGACTCAAGCAAGCCAAATCACTGTCGTTTTCCTTTGAATTTCTTCAGTTCCTAGTTAGGTGAAAGTAAAAAAAATATTCTTGGCCATTTTCTGTCTTTCTTTTGTTGAACGTTTAATTGTACCATTTAGAGCATGAGGATTTTTATTGGCATAATTTAACAGGATCTGCCCAAACAAACTCTCTCCTTGATGTCACTGCAGAGGGGTCTTTTTTCATGCAGGATTCTGGAAGATGAGAAGGGTCGGTTGGGAAGGTACAGCTCTTCTCTGGAGCAGAGATGGTGGAAATCCCCAAATACTGGCCACCAGGATTACTTTTGACTTCAGAAGGGTTCCTTCGGCTGCAGCTCATCCTCTTTATTCTGAACAGTTTGATCTCTGTGCATTGCTTCTGCTGGTTTTAAATAATTTAGGTTGCCTTCTGGGTAGAATTCTAGACCCATCAGTTCTTCCAGCATCACATGATGAAACAAATGTTCCTCTTCTTCTCCAAACAGTTTATAATGAGGTGGGCTGAGAAAGAATAGCAGTGATAGAGCTGTGTTCATCACAGCAATTAATATCAGGCACCACAACAGACAGAACATGAATTTCCAGTGCTTAATCCTTTAAGACTTATTTTGCATTCATGAAAAGTCTTATGAAGATTGGGCTGCTCTGACCTCTTCTTATGCCCCATCCTGCAAGTGGAGCCCGGAAATAGACCATATGGGTGTTTTGTAAGAATTCAAAACTATACCACAAGAGGGCAGAGTTTTCTTATTTCCTCATTTCATGCTCATGGGTTCAACACGTGTACTTCATATATTTCAACAGAGCTCTGTATATTTTCCTTATCATCATGTCACCAGCTACAGCAGCAGCATTACCAATATCAGCATTATCAATGTCATCATAGCAAATTTAATTTTTCCGTTCTTAGTGTATAAGTCAGTCTTGGTGCCAAGCGCTTTACTTATGTGAGTTCTTTTAATTGTCAAGTGCTGTGAAGTAGTTATTACTATTATTATGTTACAGGTAAGAGCACTGAGTTTCAAATAGTTTAACTGGTGTCTGACTCCAGACCTGGTATTCTTAACCACTATAATATATGTCCTTTGTGTTAGTTTCCTAGGAAAGCCGTGAATCATTACTGGCAAAAAACAACATTTGTTCCCTCACAGATCAGGAGACCAGAAGTCCAAAATCAAGTGATCAGCAGAGTTAGTTCCTTCAGCAGAGTTAGTTCTCCCTCAGCGTAGGCTCTGATGGAGAATCAGCTCTCTGTTTCTCAGCTCCTAGTGGTTGGCATCAGTCTTTGGCTCCCTTGGCTTGTGGACTCACCACTCCAATCTCTGCCTTTATCTTCACATCACCTACTCTGTTTTTTTTCCTTCTATCATAAGGTTAACAGTCCTTAGGTTTAGGGCCCACACTAAGTCAATATGTTATTGCTTAATCTTGGTCTTGATTATAATAAAGACTATTTTAAAATAAGTCACTTTGTGAGGTTCTGGATAGGCATGAAGTTTGGGGGAACACTACTCGATCTTCTGTAGACCTATATTGTGTTTACCCAAAGAGCACGAGACTTCATGAACATACGCGTTCATGGATGCACAGTGTTCTACTTCCCTATTTGTGAACATTTGGGTTGGAGAGGGCCATACTTGCATGTAGGTCTTGAGTATAAGTCCCACAAAGGTGTCCCCTTTTCTGGACTGACTAAGGTTTCTTGCCAGGGAAGCTGAGCAGGGGCTAGATTTAAACCCCCTCCTAGTCCTGTTACCAGTCACTTTTGTTCAGGCCACAACTCACTCACTTATGGGGGCTTACATGTGAGAGGATGGAATGTGCAGTGGGCTAGTTACTGATGTAGAATATTTCAGGACCTTTTCTTTTCTGTTCCAGAGTAGGAAACACACAATATTTGAACTGAAAGAGGACCCAGAGGTCTTTTTCTCCAAATGCATCATTTACACTGGAGAAAAACATAATTATAATATTCTGTATTAATATGCTGCTTATTGATTCATAAAGTACCATTAAACCTATCATTTTTCAGCCTCAGGAGCAGATATCCAGGAATTTGAACTACTTTTGCTATGAACTAGGATAAAATCTCCAATTGTTTGACTTTTCTCAATATTTCTGATTTGTTTGACTGGCACAGATCCCTGTATCTGATTTTAAATCTAGGTGTGACATTATTGTTTAAAAATGTTTATTATCATGGACACATTGATCTTTTTTAGTCTGTATTTGAACTTCTTCTGAAGTTAAGCTTTTCCCTTCTCTTTTGAACTTTGCTTTGAAGAATATTTTTTCCAGATAGAATAAATTCTAAGTACAGCCTTTTTAAATCAATATGACCACTCTCTGTACATTATACATATTCATCTACCACCATAGTGCTTTAGTTGCTGTCACATGTGTGACATTTTAATAGTGCACATTTCAAAGAACAGAGAAGGAGAAATACAACATCTTCCTTTCCTGCAATTCAAAGAACTTTTTTGAATATGTATTTTTTTAATTTTGTAAAGAAAAAGTTTATTTTCTGAATTCCAATGCAAATGAAATAAATAAGAAATCCAATTAGTAGAACACAATTCTTAGCCTTAGAGTTCTCCATTGACGCCAGTATGGATAATTGTAACTTCCTTGGGGGTGGAGAATACACACGAGTCTATGTTCCCCGGGGTTTAACACAGCACCGATTACACTCGTGGCTCCTGATAATTACATGCTGATTGAACTCACTGTAGAACTCATTTGATTCCTTTCCTATATTGCTTCTGCTCTGGTCACCCTGCCTAGTAATTCTCCGAACACACCTCTTCTCACCTCCACTCTTTTGCAAGTATTCTTTCCTCTGCTAGAAAGTCTTCTGTAGTGATTCTTGTGCCAAGTTTCTACTCATTCGTTAAGACCCACTCATATGTTACATTCTTTGTGAAGCATTTTTCAAGGGCAAGATGATCCTTCATTCATCTTCGTGTTCCAGCAACTGGCACAGAGTCAAAGTTAACTCAATTTGTATTGTATTAGCAAGCAAACGAAGAGAAGGGACAGAGCCGTAGTGGATCAGAGCTGTTCTGTAGGCTGACAAGCTTGGACTCTCTTGCTGAGGTTCTGGACAGGCATGTCCAGAATTTTGGGGGGACACTATTCAATCTGCTGTAGACCCATATTGTGTTTACCCAAAGAGCACGAGACTTCATGAACATACACGTGACCTTCATCAATTTACTTCACCACTCTGCCTTGGTTTCCTTGGGTGTAAAATGAGTTTCATGCTAACTCAGGGGGTTCTTGTGAGAAGAAAATTAGAACGTGTACATAAAGTCCTTTGCCTAATACTTGCTAAATAATTATCAGTGTTGAAGAAATTGTTCTGTGTGTTTCCTTTAACTGCAGTGAAAAGGTTGCAGTGTGGCTGAATTTGGCTGGAGTGATAGGATCAGACTGAAATGCTTTGGTTGGGAATCATGTACTTGGTGTGGCCATTACCACATTTTCCTTCCAAACTAACTAGGGTAAAACTCAAAAAAAAAAAAAAGAAAAGAAAGAAAGAAAGAAAGAAAAGTACATTTAATTGGAAAAAGACTTATTAGAATGTAGTTATTGGGGCTGGGGATTTAGCTCAGTGGTTACAGTACTTGCCTTGCAAGCACAAGGTCCTGAGTTCGATCCCCGGCATCAAAAAAAAAAAAAAAAGGATGCAGAATGTAGTTATTATTTTAAGTTTTTTATTAGTACATGCTCATTGTACATGATGATTACATTCACCATGGGGAATTAACATGTATATAACATGTCTTAATTTTTTTCATTTCTCCTTCTCTACCTCCATCCTCCTTCCATTTCTAGATCCCTTTCTAGCAAAAGATCTACCTCCCTGTTTCCTATTGTATATCTTTTAATTTTCTCTTTAAATTATTTGTACTTTGGGTTTATCATATATGAGAAGTCATGTGATATTTAGGCTTGTATACATAATTTATTTCACTTAACATTATGGTCTCAAAGTATATCCATTTTCCTACAAATGACTCAAATTTATCCTTTTCCTGACAGAGTAGTACTCCACTGAGTACATATACCACACTTTTTTTTATCCATTCATCTGCTGATGGACTTGTAGGCTGCTTCCAAGACTTAGGTATTATAAGTTGTGCTGCTATGAACATTGGCAGGCATATATCATTGTGATATGATGTCTTTGTCTCTTTAGGGAAAATACCTACAAGGGGAATAGCTAAGTCAAATGGAATTCCTATTTTTAGTTTTTTGAGGAATCTCCATACCAATTTCCATAGTAGTTGTACTAGTTTATGCTCCTACCAATAATGGAGAAGTGTTCCTTTTTCTCCCTACAGCCTTGCCAGTATTTGTTATTTGGTTTCTTGATGATAGTTATTATTTGTGGAATAAAATTCAATCTCAGTGTTGGTTTTAATATTCATATTTCTCTGATGGCCAGAGATGTTGAACATTTTTTCTTATATCTATTGGCCATTTGTACTTCCTCCAAGAAATCTCTATTCATTTCAGTTACCAAATTTTGCTGGAGTCATTAATTTTGGGAGGTCCAATTTTTCTGAGTTCTTTATATATTCTAGATATTAGTCCTCTATCTGAAGTATAGCTCACAAAAATTTTTCCCATTCTGTAGGTTGTCTCCTGACACTATTGGTTGTTTTCTTTGCTGTGCATAAGCTTTTTGATTTGCTATAATCCCATTTATTAATTCTCGATTTTATCTTATTTCTGCCTTTAAGAGTTTTACCTATTTTATCTTCCAGCAGATTAAATGTTTCTGTTTTAATATTTAGATCTTTGATCCATTTTGATTTTAGTTTAGTACATAGTGAGAGATATGGATCTAAATTCAATCTTCTGCAAGTGTATAACCAGTTTTCTCAGCAACATTTAAGATACTATCATTTCTCCAGTGTATATTTTTGGCCCCTTTGTCAAAAATAAGGTAGCTGAATATTCCTGGGGTTGTTTCTGTATCCTGCATTCTATTCCAGTGATCTGTACATCTGTTTTTGTGCTAGTACCATGGCTTTTTTTTTTGTAATCACTGTAGCTTTGTACTATAACTTGAAATCTGAGATCATGGTGCCTTCTGCTTTGCTCTTATTGCCCAGGACTGCTTTTGCTATTCTGGGTCTTCTCTGATTCCATATAAATTTTACGATTTTTTTTTTTAGTTCTAAAAAGAATGCTGTTGTTTTTATTGGCAATGCATTAAATCTATATATTAGTTTTTTTAGTATGCCTATTTTAACAATATTCATCCTGCCTTTCCAGGAAGAGGGCTATCTTTCCATTTTCTGTTGTGCTCTTGATCTCCTTTTTCACAGCAGTATAGTTTTCATTGTAGAAGTCTTTCACTTCCTTGGTTAGGTTAATTCCTAAGTATTTAATTTTTCTTGATGCTATTGTAAATGGTATTATTTTTCTAATTTTTTCTTTGTGGGTTCATTATTGGTGTACAGGAATGTTCTGGACTTTTGTGTGTTGATTTTGTACCCTGCTACATTGCTGTATTTGGTTATTAATTCTGGGAATCTTTCGGTGGAATTTTCTCGGTCTTCTTTGTAAAGGATCATGTCATTTGCAAATAGTGATAATTTGACTTCTTCCTTTCCTATACCTAGCCCTTTTATTTATTTTTTTCTCTTGCCTGATTACTCTGGCTATTGTTTTGAGTACTGTATTTAACAGGCATGGTGATAATAGACATCCTTGTCTTGTTTTTTTTATTTTAGATGGAAAGCTTTCAGCTTTTTCCCATTTAACATGAGAGTGGCAGTAGATTTGTCAAGAGTGATGTATATTTGAATCTGTTGATGTTGTTATAACCACTGGGAATTCTCTCCCTGTAACACTAACCAGGTCCAAGCCTATACTATTAAAAACTGAATAGAATTTATTTTGATATTTGAGTTTCAGGAGAAAGACATAAACTACATGTACCCATATGTGCATACAAACATTCAGAAAACAAACGAAGATTTTCTTAATATAAAAACCTTGCAAGTGACTTTTAGGGGATGAGCTTAGTGTATCTTCAGACTAAATTTTTGGTGTATTACTGTGCTTTAAAATTTTGAACTAAATGTCCACTGTTATGGGAAGTTTCAAATACATACCGATTTAGAGTTATTAGTGTGGTGTTTCTCTGTGTAAGTATCTTCCAGCTTCTATTTAGTTGGCAATACTCTGCTATTGTGTTTCATCCCTTTCCTTCATTTTGCTAGAGTATTTTAAAGCAAATAGCAGACATCATACACTTCCCTGATAACATATAAATATTTCAGTGTGTATCTCTATCAGATAAAGAATTCTTTTTTAAAAAGGTATAATCACAAATCATTATCATAACCCACAAAATTAAAAATAATTTCTTAAAAGGTTATAATACTAATCTGTGTTCAGTTCTTCATGAATTAAATAGATCAAAAAAGCTTTTTTATTCTTTAAAAATATTTATTTTATTAGTACCTGTTTGTAGTACATAATGATTACATTCCTTGTGGAGAGTTGGTACATGTACACAACACATCCAATTCTTTTCCATCCCCTTCCCCCATCCTTCCCTCCTCCCTCTCTCCATCTTTATATGTTCCATTTAATAGTTATTTTGTTTCTATCAGAATTCAAACACGGTGCACAAACTCAGTGTGTTGGCTCTATGTATTGTTTCTTAATAGACAGCAATTCTGCTGTTGTCTCCATGCTGTTTACTTCTTGAACAACTTTAAATGCACACACACATACACACACACACACACACCTGTGGGTTTGTGGCTCCTTTGGAAAAAACTGGGAGATGTGGAATAACTGAGAGCATTGGCTTACATTCCTGAAAGGCAACATTTGTCTGAAGCGAGTAGAACTGCAGCTTTTCGCCTCCACGTGCCTCCACAGACCACACTAGTCCCTATTGTACCTACCAGCTGAAGTCACTTAGGTTGCTTTCCAGCCCCCACTGGCTTTGAGCTGCCCGCCTCTAACCTACATTTACTACTCTATTAGGCAGTAAAAGCTGAATCCTGAAAGCTGATCTGGAAATCCTAGAACACATTCCTAATCATTAAGTAAATATTTATTTTTTGTATAGTATATTACTTAGGTGGAAACATAAGCTAAAATGTTTAAAAGTTTTTGAAAAAAGAATCAACAGAAGACTTTAAAAAAATCTCAGGTTAACCTGAAACTTCATGAACTAACATCTCTCTTTCCTTGAGCATTCTAGTTAATCTGCTTTATTGTTTTCCACTTTGTAAACATCTTTTCCACCTGTGTGGTGGTTTGATCTTACAAAGGCCGCTGGACAGAGGGTCTTGAGACACAGATTTGAGTCCTAGTATTCTTTGACAAGTGGGCCATCCTTCTGATTCTGTGAGTCACCTATGAATGTGAAGGTAAAGCAACCCATCAGGGTTGTTGTGAAGCTCAAATAAAGTAACAGATGTGAGATTAATTTGTAAATTGTATAGCTTTGAGCTTAAACAAGGAATTAGTATGCATAAGCACATACTAAATTATGCATAACACCCTCTTTCATGCTTCCATGCATTTACTCTGTGGTTCCCTTTCTCTATAATGCTCTTAAAAATTAATTGGTAGTTGTCTGTGGTCTCCAAGCACTTTATGCTTATTTCTTTATACCATTTCCACACTGTATTGAGGCCATTTGTTCACATCTCTGTCTTCTGGGAGATTTTAAGAGCAAACCACCATTTATCAGTGCTTGGCATATAGCTGACCCTCAGAAAAGTGTCTGTTGAATTGGAATGGATTGATTTCAATAATTATTATCTTTGTGCCTGTTTTGAAGGACAAAATCTACATCTGTACAGTTATTTAGGTATATCATCTGGTAACTGACCAGTCTTGGCACTTGTGGGAAGCTTTTGATGAGATGACAACAATGAAATCTTCATGGAAAGGGAGTTCTATATTATTAAGTGAATGAGCAGATTTCTTGAGTACATTATTTGTAACTTAAGCTCATTAATAGTGAGACAATGTCAATATAGATTGCTTAATATTTAAAGTACTTTTTCCTGGAGAAAACTTGAGCTTCCAGTGGTCATTTTTTTGGCCCTACTTCTCTGGTTCTCTTGATTAACTTTAGGCTTCTTGCTCTTTTACAGCTGGTTTGCCATCCACCCTGTCAGCATGAACAACACTAATCACCTTGTAAATAGTGATAATGTGGGCTATGCATCTTACCTTTTTGAGCAGGAGAAGAACAGGGGATATCTACCTGGCCAGGTGAGAATTCTTGAAAGTTTTATTCCTGATTCACTGATTGCTACCATATGTGCAATGTTTAGAATACTTGATTCAGATTTCTACAATAAAGTGTCATTGTGGATCACACATGTGCTTGGGTAGAAATAATTTGCCATTCTCCCTAATAGGAATTTTAAAAAATGATTACTAAACCATTAGCTCTTTGTGGCAGATACTATTTGTGCCTTCATAAAGCTGCACTCAGTTGCATAAGGAAGAGCAAGTTTATGATTTTTGTGTATAATAGTTTTTGATCAAGCTGAAAATATGATAAACTGTGTTGGTGCCAACTTTTGTTTTCAGAGCTATAAACATATTAAGAACCTTCTTGTTGGTGTAAAAAGCCCGAGTGAGGACAGGAGATGTGTCTTTCTCATTGGTCCAAGCTTTCCTCTTAGTGATAAAATTACTTCCAAGTACCTAATTCTGTTATCCTGTAATAATTCCTGTATTACTCAGCTTTCCATTACAGTAACAAAATACCTGAGCAAAACCAACTAAAAAGAAGAAAAGATTTATTATGGCTCATGGTTTCAGTCCATGGTTGTGTGGCCTGTTTGCTTTGGGTTTGTGGCAAGGCTGAGCATCATGGTGGGGAGTGTGCAGTGGAGTAAGCTGTTCATATTGAGGTGTCTGGGAAGAGGGAAAGAGAACAGGTGGGGTCCCAGTATGCTCATTAAAGGCATGTGCGCAGTGACCTGCTTCCTACAAAGAGGCACTACCTCCAGAAGTTCCCACTACTTCATAATAGTACCTTCAACTGGTGACCTAGCCTTCAACACAGGAACTGCCGGGAAGGGGGGTCATTTAAGATCCAACTATAACAAAGCTGGAGACAGAGGCAAACTGAATCCATCAGACTTATTTTGTAAATTTGAAACTCACTGAGTCATCAGACAAAGAAGTGGCAGGAAGCCAGTCCATGCAGTGTACAGGCACCTTTCCAATTCTGACCAAATTAGTGACTATCTTTATCCGTAGATAAATTAATGGAAAAAGGGACCCTGCTCTGCTCGACTGCATGTAAGCGCTGAATGCAGGAGAATGTAGGCTGGGGTGAGAGTCCAGGCATCTAGAATGAGTATTCCGTTACAAAGATACTAGCCCCGCTAACGTTCATCTTTTAGCTACTTTGTTGAGAAAACTCTATTTTCTATTTATATTCTGTATTTTAGGGAAAAGAAAAGAGGTCCTCATTTATGCTTACTTCCTGGGTGCTAGGCACTTTGACATAAATTGTCTTTTTAGTGTCAAAGAGACATGATTTGCAATGCTTAGTTATTTCTTTCCAAAGAAAAATATAGACATTTAAAGTGGAATGGTAGGCCAGCCGGTTGGAGCCTGACATCTTGCAACAGGAAAGCTTGCCATTGCTCTTTTCTTTGTAAGCCACAGAACATTTATTTTTAAAGGGCAAATAGATCTCGGAGTTCTAGGGAAAACACTGGAGACTAGATTGATGGGTCAGCATTTTATAATTTGTTGTTGCACACTGTGTTTCTTGTCAAAATGTTTCTGTTTGGGGCATAAATTTGAAACTCACTGTCCTTGAAATGGCTTTGTTGATAATTAGAGTATTTTTAGTAACAGCATGTATATTGACTGCAGTGTGAGCCTCTTGAAAAATAAAAAAATGTTCTCAGAATCCTCCTTCTATTATGTGCAAACGATTTTGAGTAGTTTGGGAGAGTGGATGCGTTTTAAATGGAAGTCATTACGGGACCTGAGAAAGAATAAAAGGCAATGAGGTGTTTCTTTTGGCAGGGACCCTTTGTCGCAGCCTTCGCATCATCGAGTCTCGGAGACGTTTCTCCCAACATTCTTGGCCCACACTGCATCAACACGGGAGAGTCTTGTGACAATGCCTATAGCACTTGTCCCATTGGCGGGGTAGGTTACTACAACACAAGGAATCTTCACTTCTGCGTCTCATGAATGCTTCATGGTTGAAGTTTGAATATTTATCATTGGTTTTGCAAGTATGCTGTCCTCAATATACACTGGTCTATGCACCGTAGTACCTGCTGGTCCCTAAAGCATCGGCACAAACTCACTAAACTTTGAGTGGGTAAAGTTATGGTTTTCCATTTGATTAACTGTTAAGTGAAAGGTAGATACTACGTGTCTTCCCCAAACTTGGGCAGTCCGAAACATTTTGTTTTGACATATTCGAAGTTGCACGTTTATACCCAAAACTGCCTGCTTCAGATATTTCTTACCAATTATAAATCTGTAGTGTTTAAAAGTACTTCTTTCTTTTTCAAAAGAATTTCTTTTTCTTTTAAAATTACAGAATACCTTGCTGTAAAAATTCAAAGGACATGGATGAATAGAGTAGTAAAAACTGCAAGTCCCTGTTTACTCTCTTCTCCTCTCCTCTACCCTTCTCCCTTCTCAGCCATTACTATTCTCTCATCACTTCCTATGCATTATTTAATATATTTATAAACACAATTTTATGCCCTATTTGTGGATTTATTCTATTGGTGTAGGGCTTGAGTTTTCCACGTCACTTGCCTTAGATATCTTTATTTAGTTTTTGGGGTGGTGGTGCTGGGGATGGAACGCAGGGCCTTGGGCTTGCTAGGCAAATGCTCTACCCCTGAGCGAAATCTCCAACCCCAGGTATCTCTATTTGTGTCTCATAATCTGTTTGACAATTTTGAAAGATGGTAAGTAAGGCTACACCAACATTTATTCAACTGCTTTCCTCCAAAGTTCATTTAGATTTGTTTTAAACTTTGAAATGAACTGCAGGTGCTATTCTTTGGGTTCTTATTCTTGTGTTTGTAGAATATTTTATTTGTAATGTTACTTTTGTTATACATTATTTCCGAGGTATTTAGTCTATTATAATCAACCCTAACCAAGGAGCAATATAGTTTTAACAATTGTGCTATATATTAATACTTTTGTATAGAAACTTCCTTTGTGAATCTTCACTTGTAATATTTTTCACATATTATTAATTTGCAGGAAGTTTTAAAATCACTTGTTAAATTCTGAAGTTTGCAGGTAAAATGGCTAAATAAATCACACTTACTTGCGATAGAATATTATACATCGATTCAGTGCCTTACACTGGAATATTGAACAATGGGGGGAAGTTCATAATACATAATGTTGAATAAGAAAGTCATGATTTAATATTGTGTATTCATTATAACTGCAGTTTTCAAAAACAGTTGTGTTACAGTAAAAAGGCAAAGTGAAACATGTTCAATTGCTAGCAATGATTTTCCTCTTTGACACTATTAAAAGTAGTTTTTATTCTCCTATTTGCATTTTATATGTATTTTCCTGTAATTAGCATACTTCTATAATCAAAAAAAAGAAAATTCATGCCCCACCCCACCGCCAGGCCCTGGATTCTGTTCCCTGTATGTGTGTCAGACTGGCTTCCTTCATGTCTGTGAACAGTCCTCTAG